>PVIU01008138.1:0-85722 GCA_004026605.1 Ondatra zibethicus | reverse complement strand
CACCAGCTACTTCAAGGTGAAGATGGGTATTGAAGAGGCTCCTTGTGGAGTTTGTTAGCCATTTGGGCAAGAAACTGCTCTTGCCTGGACTGTTGCATAAACTGGACATGAAGAACCCACAGAGAGAGGACTGCTGAACTTGTTTAAAGATGAGATGATCCTTCGGGATTCCTGTTTCATGAAAGAGTCTGTGAGACAATCTGCCGGATACAGAAGAAAGTGACTGAACTGTCTTTGAATTTTCCTGCTTCATGGAAATGTCTACTGGATACTATGGGCCTGAAGGCTGAAGATGGATGCCCCAATGGTACAAAATAACTTTGGGTGACTGTCCAGGCAATGAGATGTCTCTGTCATTTCTAGAGTTTTGAAAATTGCTTACTTCTCGTTTACTTAGGTAATATTATATCCTTCTGGAGTCTTTGATGGAGTTGAAGAATAGATAGATGGTTATAGTTATAGTTTTCCTTTGTTATGATAAAAGATAACATAGATATAAATATTGTAACCGTAATTCTTGCTTGATAACTGTTACATGTAATGTTACTATGTTAAAATGAAAGCCTTTCTTTTTTGTTTAAACAGAAAAGGGGAATTGGTGTAGAAGGTCCTTCTGTATTTGGGTTGCTTTCATTGGTTAATAAAGAGACTGCCTTGGCCTTTTGATAGGGCAGCTCTTAGGTGGGCGTAGTAGACAAAACAGAATGCTGGGAAGAAGGGAAGTGTGGCAGATGCAATGAATCTCCAGCCTGAGATGGATGTAGGTTAGAATCTTCCCAGTAAGCCACGACCCCGCAGTGATACAGAGATTACTAGATATGGGTTAAAGCAAGATGTGAGAGTTAGCCAAGAAGAGGCAACATATAATGGGCCAGGCAGTGTTTTAAATGAATACAGTTTCTGTGTAATTATTTCGGGTATTAGCTAGCCGTGTGACCAGGTGCCGGACTGTGGGACTGTAATGCTCCCCATTACTACAGGATATAAAGCAAAGGATAAATAGGCTACAATTCATAGCCCCAGAGAAGCTAGGTAACAAGGAGGACCCTAGAAGGGATTCATGGATTGCCCAGGGAAGGGGAATTAGAAGAGATCTCCTGGGTAAACTGGGGATAGGAGCGGTAAAGTGGAGGAGATGAGAGATGGGGAAAATGAGGGATCATGATAGTTGTGGGTGGGTCAGAGAGGGAGAATAATGAAACAGATATCTGGACAGATGTGGTTACTGAGAAACCTGCTGCCAGGGAAACTCCTCAGAACCTGCAAGGATAACCCCTGTTGGAACTAGCCTTCCCCTACAATCAGATTTGTGACTATGCTTATTGTCACAGCAGTCTTCATCCAATATGATCTTATTTATGGTTTGAGTGTATGGTTTTGTCATTAAAATAATAACTCATTTCAAGAACTCAGTTTGCAAGCAAATTTAAAAAGAGTAACTATAATTTTTGGTTTCACCTATAATGTCAGTAAGAACTTCTAAGATTGTCTATCAGTATCATATAAAGTTTACAAAAGAATATTAAACAGCAGTTTAGGGACTCTATTTGACTTTTCTGGGTCATAGAAATGTTTTAAAAAGGCTGATATGCCAAGGGATCTATCGTGTTTTAAAATAAATCCTATTTGTGGAAGCAACCTATATAACTTTTTCCCCTAAGTTTTTCATAAAAGCCTAACATCTTACTTGTATATTCAGACAAGATTTATTAACAGTGGATTTTAGGTACTTGTTTATATCTCAAAATAGTATTTTGCAAGAAAGTAGTGGTATTCATTAGCATACTCTGAAGCATGTCATAAATAATTTAAACTATAGTTGTCAAATGAAATGAAAAAAAATTTATTCTGTACTTGCTTTAATGTTTTATTATCTTCGCTTTTGCTTGCTTAATAATCTACCAAATATAATAAATCAGAGTTTATATCATTTTAGAATATTAATCTACATCATTTCAACATGACTGATTAAATGGAAAGATATTGTCAGAAATCTCAGTTTATCACTTAGGCATTCTTTTAAAAGTGTATGATAATAAGTACATAACTGAAAGACCAAAATATATTCAATATGAAAAAATAATATCAGACAGAATATTTAAATTGATTTCTTAACATTGTAATAATGTTGGAAAATTTTCAAGATAAGAGTTAGAAAACATATCAAACCAGCTCAACATAAATTGATGGGAGACATATAAATCTGAATAATATCACAGTGGATGGATAGTATATTGCTGAAATAACTTTAGCTTCAAAAGACAAATTGGATGTTGCATTAAACAGATTTTAGCTTTTTAATTCATTGGAAAATTAAAAAGGAAGTTTGGAGTTTCTGTATATTTTTCCATCTCATTCAGTATGTGACCTTTATTTAATCCTTTAACTTGTCCTTTAGAGAAAAATAATTTGTCTCTTACTTCCTCATACTACCTTTGACACATATTTCTCATGTGTTATATTTAAGTTTGTTATCATTTTATCATCAATCTCAATCCTTATGCTCAATTTGAATAGTTTCAATATGTCACTTACTGAATGGCTACTTAGATTAAACATCCTCATCTCTGTTATCTGTTTATTAAAACCATAAATGAGACATTTCCATAGTTGTGTTAAGGTGAGTTCTCAAAGTAAGCTTCCAGAAATATGCCATTTATTATGTTTTTTATATTACCCATATTTTCAATGTCCAGTTGGGGCTGTTTTAGTCAGAGTTCTGTAGAGAAACAGAACCAATAGAAACAGAATAGAAACCAATTCTATTGGTTCTGTTTCTCTACAGAACTCTGAAGAACTCTGACTAATACAGTCCAGATACATTTATATACATATATATATATTCACATGCACATATATGTGCATATATATATGGGATGTATTGGCATGACTTACTATCTGTGATGCAGGTAGTCCTGCTGTGGGACAATGGTCTGTACCCTGTCACTTGTGTTTTAAATAAACATTGATTGGCCAGTAACCAGGCAAGAAGTAGAGGTGGGGCGACGAGAATTTTGGAAGAGGAAAGAGTCAGTCTGCAGTCATCATCCAGACACAAAACAAGCAAGATGTGACTGCCTCGACAAAAAAGGCACCAAGCCACGTGGCTAACACAGATAAGAATTATGGGCTGATATAAGTTATAAGAGTTAATAGGCCAACCAGTTTATAATTAATGCAGACCACTGTGTGTTTATTTGGGACTAAATGGCTATGGGACCTGGTGGGACAGAAATCTCTGTCAACAAAGTCCAACAATGGTTGTCTATTAACAGAAATTCCCAGCCTACAGTAATATTGCAGTCCATGAAACTGAATGTTTCAGCTGGTCTTCAATATACCAGAATCCTGAGAGAGTAGCCCAGTGGAGAAATGAACTTAACAGTATCAGTGAGGGGAAGCAGGTGAAAGGCAGAAGATTCTTTCTTCCATGTAATATATAGGTTAATATATAATATAATTATATAGGTTGACACCAGAAGATGTGGTCTAGGTGAAAGGTGGATCATCCTACCTCAAAAGTGCTGGATTGAAGGTGAGTCACCCTATTCAAATAATTTAATTAAGAAAAATTTCTTATAGCTGTAGCTAGCCAGCCACTTAGGTTTTAGTTAATTCTAGATGTTTGCTAGTTGATAACCAAAATAAAATTTTAATAGGGTAGAAATAAAATTTCTATCCATTGGACCAGAAATATAAATCAAGAGATAAAACCTCAGTGTATCTCCACATGATAATAGGCTTGATTGTGACCACCATTATAGAAGTACACTGCAAAATTCAGGAGTAGTTGTTACACTTTAAAAACAGTGGTCCCTTCACCTTGAGTAATTTTGGGGCTTGGAGGAGAGAGGATAAAGGAAGATTTCTCATACTATATATAATAAGATATGAGTTACTAACATTAAGAATGCAGGAAAATAAAGAACTAGTCATCAGTATTATAAAAACAAAACCATCAGGAAGCAGAGTAAACTAAAACGGGAAGGAGAAATAATAAAGAGGAAAGATTACAAAAAGCATCTCCAGCTAATGCTTGACTAAAAAGACAAACAGGATGTATAAGTCATATTGGACACAGTAAAACTTCTCAGTATCTAACAGAGAAATACAGGTTGTCACACCAGCCTGATGTTAGTCTCTGCTCTTTAGAAAAGCCAATTTCAAAATAATGATACATCCAACAGTAATAACAAAAATTTTAAGAATAGAGTGGTACAAAGATTACAGGGAAAGACAAATCTGATCAACAAAGCTGAAATTAGTTAACAAAGGAATTATGAGTGATAAGAAGGGGGTACAGATTCTGTTTTCTTTGCCACCACATGCCTGGGTTCAGTTGCTGAAACTGTGCCAATCAAGCTTCTTGTGGCTTAATGAGCTGAGGCTGCCTCTATGTTGTCCACTTAAGTTACAGGATCTGGCATTATTTGTGCCACTGGAAACTCTGTGGGGATAACCTTACAATTGCAAGGCAAGTACTCTACTACTGAGCCCAAGCCAGCTTGAATATAGCCAGCAGGTGATATACTGGCTGCTCAGGTAGAAGAAGCATCTGTGTATTCCCTTCCTTTCAACTGGAAGCACACAGTCCCAATCTTTAGCATGTATTGTGTGAGTACCCATAGCTGCAATGGATTGGTGATGGCAATGTTCATGTCTAGATTTTCTCACCTTCCCATTATTTAGCTTTTCCTATTTGTTCCATGCCCTCTTTGTTACATTTGCTGATTATTGGAGAAGGTAGGATTAACCACACATTTGCAAATAAACAATCTATTATTTCTTAGCTCATAGACATTGACCAGTTATGAGTCTGTACAAACTGCTATCCACTGCAATGAGACATTTCTCTTGTGAAGGGTAATACTGTCATAACCTATGGACATAAACATGAATAATGAAAAAGCAGTTACACGGCATAACTGTCTGTCCTACAAGAGGATTGATTGGAAGTATCTCTGCTATAAGATGTAGAGTATTTTTTTGTGTTTTCTTAGGAATGTTACAGTCTCAGCCTTGTTTACATAGAGATTGAATTGTTTCAGTTTAGCATGATCTACATAGTGAATCTAATACAGTAGGGGTTATAGAGCAAACCCCTAGTCTCAAAACACCAGAAAAAAAAAGACAGTGAGGGAGGAAAGAAGGGAGGGAAAAAGAGAGAGAGGGAGGGAAGGAGAAAAGGAGGGAGGGAGGGAGGAGGGAGGGAAGGAGGGAGAAAGGAAAGAAGGAAGGAAGGGAGGGAGGGAGGGAAAACAAACTTGCTAACTATTTCATGACTATATTTATATATTTATATTTTGGAGCCTTCTACTCACTTTCAGTGATATTATCTGTCTTTGGATGTCAATAATATTCCTTTTATGATAACAGTTGACTTGTAGTATGTTGTAAAGGCAGCTGTATTCTTATTCAGAATTATTCTCTTATTTTTTTCCCTGAGAGCCACTGAATTATCTATTCTATTTCCAGAAACAGTGATTTTAGTTCTATTAAGAGTGTGGTGGCTAGTTTTATGTCCACCTAAAGAACTGGCCATGTGAAAAGAGGGAACCTCAGCTGAGAAAATGATTCCATAAGAACAGACTACAAGAAAGTCTATAGGACAATTTCTTAATTAGTTATTGCTGTGGAGTGACCCAGTCCACAGTGGTCCTTGTTTCTTTAAGAAAGCAAGCTTATAATGTTAGAAAATGGATAACAGTAAGCTGCATTCCAACATGGTTTCTGCATCAGCCTCAAGGTTCCTGCATTGTTTGACTTCCTGTCCTGGCTTCCTTCAATGAAGAACAGTCATACGGAAATGTAAACAAGATAAACACTTTCTTCCCCAGGTTGATTTGATCCTGGTGTTTCATCTCAGCAATAGCAACCACAACTAGGGTAAACTGTGTAACTCTATAGTTTTGGTAATGTAAACTTTCTAATAATATTAGTTCTGTGAAACCATGAAGAGGTTAGTTATAAGTATATTAATTGCTTCTCTTCCATTATTTATTCCTTAAATTAATTTTTACAATTATTGCTATTTTGCTTCGCATAAATATTTGAGTTTGCTTTTGGTTTTCGTTACGAAATGTTTCCTACTAGCAGACTGAAATATAATTGTAGTTCGTAAGGTGAATTGTGTTCGAAAATATTATTAATTTTAAATATTAGTGCAAAAACAATTAAGTTAATAGCATTTTTAATATATGCAAGATTGTGTTTTCTGTAAACAAGGACCTTAATATTCTCATTTATAGCTTGGGTGTCCCTTGATCTTTTAACTTCCTCCAAATGATTGAAGTTTTCTAATAATATATTCACTAAAATTCTTAGAGTTTAAATCTTTATAACCCAAAGCTTATATAATTTTCAACTTTATCCATATAGAAGCATATTAGCAAATTTATAGAAAACAATTTTGAGAATTCTTCCAAATGCTTTGAACCACTCTTAGATTTTAAGAGGACTTTGAATATTAAAATATTTCCTTGGGCTTTATATATTGCATATTTCTAACAGAAATTCTGAATTTTTCTAAGATAAAAAACTTTTGAATTTACAGATTTTAAAATCAGGGATGTCTGAACATACAGAATTTCCTCAGTTGAGGGCTTTTCTGAACCTAGTTTTTGAGAGATGTTTTGCTTTTGGGAAGTGAGGTTATGGCAGCTGGAGATCTGTGTAGATTCTACTAAGAACAAATTTGTCAAACTTTATACATTTGTATTTGTTCATGCTCAGTTTGTTTATTTTTTTTCCAAAGGAGGTTTGCAATATAGCCCCACATTTTGCTCAAATTTGGCATCTTCCTTCCATTGCCTGCCAAATTCTTGGTATGTGTGGGTGTTTGTGTGTGTGTGTGTGCATGTGTGTGTGCGCATGCATTTGTGCATGTGTATGTATGTATGAACATATGTGTTTGTGTATTGACATACACAAATCTTTCTGTTTTATCTTATTATAAAATTTTATCTAGAAATATACTTTTGTTCTCTTATAGACTCAAAGCTTCATGTCAATGAGTTTAGCTGGCCTTGAACTTACTGTGAAACTGAGAACGACCTTAAACTTCATATCCTCCTGCTTCTCGTACCGCAAGTACTGGGATTGTAGATGTACTAGCATTTTACCAAAACCTACAGATCAAACCTCAGTGATACTGCTGAATATTTGGAGCTCGCATATTTCCACATTAACCTAAAGATTCATTTGCTCACATAGAATTTTATTTTGAGATATTATTTTACACTCAGTGCTTCCAAGATGCTAACTCCTTGCCTTTAATGAGTCTTTAAGTGTCTCAGATGATAGATTGGTGAACTTTTTTTTATAAAAATCCTTTAATTTTATACTGTTTATAAATTATGTACTGCCATGTCTTATTGCTATTCAACTTTAATATTATAAAAAATAATTTATATGTGTAAATAAATCTTTGAAACTGTCATTTGTTTCTATATTTGGGCTTATCTAACTTTTCTCATTTTGCGTTTTGCAAACAGGGTCTACGTGTACTTTAGCAGTTGGCTTAGAACTCCCTGTATGGACTAGGCTCACTTCAAACTTGCAATGATTTTCTTACATCCTTTGATGCTCAGTGCTGAAATTAGAAGATGTAACATAGTCTTAGAGTAGAATTCGACTTTTTAAATTAAATAATGTTTCCCTATGTTTTTTTTATAATATACATCTATATTATAACCCAAGGTACTGTAACCTGGTTATCATCCTGATTGGACCTGCACAATGCTGGGTTGCTAGGTGTAGTCCACAACACGAAACTTATATTAGATAATATCTGTCCTTGTGTCCTGCAGCTCACTGCCTTTGCTCCATCACTTCTTTCTTACAACCCAGCTCACTCAATATATTCTTTCAGGTTTTTATATATATTGCTTTACTCTAATGTTTAATATTTTCTATTCTTCTTAGGTTTCATAAATCTTATTTAAGAAGATAGTTTTAAAATATACATTTTTAGAATCTTTAAAATAATTTCCTAGTTGTAATATTTTGAAACATAATGTTGATATATTTTAGTCTCCTTTTCTGTTATTGTGGAAAATCCTCTGCCAGAGCAGTATAAGAGACATAAGGCTTATTTCCACTCCCAGATAAAGATTATATTCTGTTGTTATGGGAGAACTCAAAACAACATGCCTGTGGGAAGAACCTAGTCATATAGCATTCACAGTAAGGAAGCAGAGAGAAATGGGTGTAGGCACACCTGATGCTCAGCCCTCAGTTTCCACGTAAACTGTCCAGGAACCACTTGGAAAATGTCACACAAGATGAGCATGCCCTCTAATCTCAATTGATGCAATCATTACAATCTTTCCCAGGCAGGGTTAGTGACCCAATTCTCAGGTGATAATGAATCTATGAAGTGGTCAACATTAACCATAACATATATTATCACCATATTTATATAGATTATATTATTATTAAAGATATACAATTTTACTAAGTAAAGTTATAAAATTTCTAGAATAATAGTCATAGAAGAACATTTATATAAATGCAATAAGTTTGGAAGTGCCTAATTACATAGGATCCTTAATCATAGCATTTAGTGTTTAGAATCAATAATAGAATTTTTAAAAGTTATAAAATTATAATTACTGTTAGATTACTAGGTATCTTATGAAACAGCTTAATAAGCAGCTATAATATAGACAATAAATAGGGAATGATGACTTATTAATTAGTAATAGCAATCTTTTAAATTAGAAAAAATGTGCTTTATTCCACCTATCCCACCTTCAGCTGCAGATTCATGCAGGCACTCCCTAGAAGCCCAACCAGGGAACCAGGTAGGACATTTTCACTCCTCCTCTCTTCCAATTACAAACCCACAGCCTTCTCTCCAGCTTTGTGTAAGACCACCTGTTGTAGGATGTGTGTACACTGTATGAAGATGTATTTGCTGTACTTGGTGAGATAAAAGGTGAGAAAAAGGCAAGAGGAATTTAGGCTAGGAAAAGAGAGATAAAGAGAAGTTATAGACAGCAACAGGCCAGACAGACAGACACAGAGGAAGCAGGAAAGTAGGACATATGAAAGGGAATAAAGGTTAAAAAATTATCTGAGAGGAAAAAACACAGATAAAGAGAAACTGGTTAAATTAAGTTAAAAGAGCTGGTGGGACCAGCCTAAGCTAAGGCTGGATATTCATAATTAATAATGTGTCTGTATCTTTGTTTGGTAGCTGGTTGGCGGCCCATAAAATTTCAGCTTCAAATCTCTCCTTTTCTCTGTCCCTATTTCAGGGGATCTAAGAAGATCCTAATGGCATATCTAGGTTTTCTGTTTCCTGAAGACCCTCTCAGTACCCTTCCTTCAAGCCCACCCGAATTCCTTAAAGGCAGCTCCCAATACCAAGAAACAAGTTCTTCTGTGGATCTCTAGTGGCCACACCTGGCAGGATCCCAGAAGCATTTCCTAACAGTAAACCAACAGCCATGAATTCTGTTAAGAACCAGAGAAGCCAACAGAAACTTAGGAAAGGAACATTCACCCAAAAAAAACACAAGGTCTGATATCACTTATAATTACAAGAGTTGCAAAGGGATACGTCTAGATGTCATTATGAAGAACAAACAAAACAAAACCAAAGGAGAAAGGTGAACACCAAACCTTGGTATCTGAGGGTGACTGGGGTGCATTGTATAAAGCCAAATAATTAGTGAAAATCTTTGTAGGGGAAGAATATTCAAGATAAGAAATTATAACTGGAATTAGTAAAACCCCCTCTGAGGGATGCTATTGGCTGCATAGACCCTTCACCCGGTGGACTAGTCTTGACAGTACTGAAAGGTCCTCTGCATGCTACCAAAGGAGAGAGTTGAACACCAAACCGTGTGAACTACAGCTGTGACCTCCCTTCAAGAAGAGTTGCCACAATTGTAGAACATGGCAAGTAGGAGCTCTCATTCACTATCTGATTGGATTTAAGGCACAGTACATGAGATGGAAACAATCCCAGCCCTGCCTGAGTGGCCAATATCCTGAAACCAACCAGATAGGCCAGGTACCTAGGGGAAAACCTAATACTACTGCTCTGATAAATGAATGTATCCGTAAAATTGGTCCTAATGACATTCTGTTATACTCATATATCAGTGTCTTGCTCAGACATCACTAGAGAAACTTCCCCATTCAATTGATTGGAACAAATACAGAGATCCACTTTTGACCAATAAGCAGAGAAAGGGGAGGCCTTGGAACACTCAGTCCTAAATGTGAAGTCTCCAATAAATCCATCCCCTAAGAGGTCAGGGAATCCTAGATAACTAGAGGCAGAAAGATTGTAAGAGAAGAGAGGACCAAGGACAGCAAACAAATAAGTACTACAGAGTAGTACTGACACACACTTGAGCACACAGAGACTTCGGCATCATATAAGAGTCTGAATATGTCTGTGCCAGATGGGATCTCAGCTCTGAGAGGAGTGCTAAGCTCATCCCTAACCCAGAAGTTATCTCCAGTAGATTGACACTAAAAAAATGAAAAACTAGTTCTCTCATATGGAGTCTCAGTGAGGATACAAACCACACTTATGGTCACACCCCACACCTAGTAGTAGAATCCCAACAGTAAATGAATTCATTTGCATCCTTGCTGCTTCTTTATCTCCTATTTTACATGTCCTTTTTCTCAGGTTCTTTGTACATATATATTATGGTTTTCAATTTTGTAGTTTTGGAAGATAACTGTGTTTAAGAATGTATATCTCTGCATCTATTTGTGTTTCTCTTGCTTTTGGGGGCTTTTTCTTATATTTGTTTTGTCCTGTTCTTGTTTGCCATTTCTGTTTTAACTTATCTTATTATTCTTTTGATGTCTCTTAGTTTTCTAAAGAGAGGCAAAATGGGATGGATTCATGTGGGAGGAGATATTGAGTAGATTCTAGGAGGAGTTGGGGTAGGAGTAACCATAATCCATTTTTAATAAAATAAATGAATAAATTACAACAAATTTGGGAACTGAAATCCACTAGTGAAATTGACCAATATGAAACTGCACATAATTATTAATAAAATTAAATAATTATATTTTTAAACATTTTTCTTTAATTCTGATATTATAATATAATCATATTCATTATCCATTCCCTTTTCTCTCTACAAACCCTTCCATGTACTTTCCTTGCTCTTTTTCAAATTGAAGTCTTCTTTTTATTAACTGCTGCTGCATGCTAATGATTAACTAAAGGATTTAGACAAAACACACAAGAAACTTACTACTCAGTGTGAACACAATGAGACATGAAGTCCACTTATCTCTAAACAAATATTTGTGACATATGATATTTGATAAAATAATTTACTACTGAGAAGACTTCCTTACTATTATTTTGATCAAAACGATTTACTACTGATACGACTTTGTTACTGTCAAAGAAGAATTATATATACATAAGTAACACGAAGTAAGTAGAAGTTCTACTGAGACAGCTTATGAGTATGTCCCTTGACCTGATTGAAGGCCGTTGCAGTCTCAGCTGAATAACTGACCTACCTTGTTGAAGACAGGATGCCCTTTATGAGTTAGTTGATTTTGGCAACTTTTTTTACTTCCGGTGTCTACCTTGTTCCATGACACTTAAACCTTTACTCTGTCTGTTAAAGAGCACTTTAACAGCCCATTACTCTAACCTACATTTCTTTTCCATAGTTTGAAATTGTGGTCACATTACTTTCACATGCTTAATCCAAAAGAAAGTAACTAAATTGGAGTCAGGTGATTGGTGATTTGCACTTCCCATCAAGAATCTAAGATACTTCTTCATATCTAACACATTAATAGATCCTGAAGAATTATAACAAGAATATCACTCAATAGCCTTCATTATTTGTCTTCCATACAACATTATCCAAAAAATTCACCTTCAGTTTTTAAAAGAAACACTTTTACCTGTGTGTTCGATTTGATAGATTTTGAACAAATTTGCACTCAACCAAACTGTGAACTGTTACAATTACAAAACAGTAGGACATCAATGTAGTCAAAGCTTCTCTAAGAAAGATAATGTTTTTAGCTAGTAATATGATATTCTAAATACTGAGAGACAAGCAAGGAGAAAGAAGGAAAGATATACACATGCACACAAACACAGATACATACACACACATACACACACATAAAAATGCTCTAAAATTAGAATGTAAATTTAACACTATAAATCAAATTCATAGTTGTTAACAAAATACTCTAACATCATTCTTGTTATTTTTAATCATTTTTATTTTAGGATTTAACTCTTTTGCTCCAAAGAAATCATTGGAGTGTTTCGGTATTCCATCAATTTGTTGACATGACACTGTGGGCATTTCTGTCTACCTACCAGAGAATAGTCACCTGGGTGATCAAGATGATCCAATTAAGTCCTAGAAAGAAACAGATCCTGTAATTATTAGCATTGAGATAATGAGAAAAAGTAGTAGAAATCAGTTACATTATTTCATAATAACGATTTTTTACTTTAAATTTCTTCAGATTAAGGAATGTTATTATCTTTCAAACTGTGTACATTTAAGACACATAAAATTCATAATTCTTATCTATAAGGCTTACAAGTTTTTCTTTTTTTAATAATTTTAAATAATGATCCAGAGATGATTAATGATGATTGTTTATTATAGTAATCATTAGAAATGGAATATCGATACATATATAATATAGATCCATATACTCTAATGTGAAAAACACATGCATAAGAACCACAGATGAAAGAAAATGGACCTTTTATAAACTAGCACATGAACAATATGACATATATGTTTTGCTTGTATGAAAATTAACTTAAAAGATCGTTAGTCAACAATTATGACATTTTAACAACAGTATTAATGTAATTTCAGATGTGGAAACATTATTTTAACTAAAATATTGCTTGAAGAAAAGTCATTTTTAAATTTATATCTTTTTCATTTACATGGAAAATATTCTAGTTCCACTAATTATATCTCTTGCAAATCCACTGAAGAATTGTAATGTTGTGTAACCCATTTTTGTACAATCTCATTTTTGTTTCGTTTATCTATTTAAACTGAAAAATAATTGAAATTTTTATTCCCCTAAAATAAAACTACTCGTCTCAAAATAAAATTTTCTATTGCATGCAAATTTACCTTTCAAATAGGTGAAATACAGAAGTTTAGCTACCTAAAATAATTATTCACATCCATCTTTTGGGGCAAGTATGCTTCAATGATAGTTTTTGTCCTTAAAGATCATTGGAATTGCCTTAATGTATTTCAGTAATAATATTTTTAAGGCAACCTTTTATGAGTTCAATGATAATATTAAGCATATTTAAAATTATTTTGTTCCTTAATGACATAAGTATATGCTTAAATAATATGTTAAATATAATGTATTAAATGATTTGTGAAATAAACTATATAAATCATTTATTTAAGCTTCAAAAACATATACATAACTTTAATGCTTTTGCCTATTAAATATCTTTAAGTCTCAATTTCTAGTAAATTTATTTGAAACAAGAACAAATATTGAACAAAGGAAAGGCCCATAGAAAATAAAGCAAGTTATAACACGTATAAATAACATCTTTAGAAGTTGGTGCCTAAGTAAATAAGGTATTAATTTGTACAGATTAGATTTCAAATTTTAATTATTAGTTTTTATTCTTATGGTGTACATATATTACATTATGTGTATTTGTGAGCACGATCGTGTGGAATCCATAGAATAACTTCCGTGGAGCCAGTTCCCACTTCCTCTTTTATGTGACTTCTGGGCATTCTATTCAGGTCACCAGTGTTTTCTAGAAAATACCATTCCCTGATGTTTCTACCTTTAATCCTAATCCCCTGTGTACACATCAAGTTTGGTAGAAGACTTTATATTTCAGACAAACAATGTTTGAAGAATGCTTATGTAACAGGAAATTATACATTGTGTTTGCTGGTGTTTATCACTACATAAACAATAGTATACGAATTAACACTACCTAAGCAATCACACCCTTTTCTTGTTCCTAAATACATTTGAGAGAAAAATTTATTCATAAACCTTAGTGAAAAATCAAAGTTAAAAATAAACTTCATTAAGTTGTTATAATTCAGAAACTCTTTCTACCTGTGGTGAGACTACAAGAATACATGACATTTTCTACCCTTTTTTCCTTCAAAATCTGTGTCCAAGAACTGATTGTTGATTGACAATCCATTAATCAGGGAGTGTAGGCTTTCTGGCTTTAAGTACACAGTCTTGCCTGGAGCAAAATGCTGGATCTGTTGTTTAAATGCCATCTGCAAAATGTGTGCTGAGCATACCTGAAAGAACAGCCTGTGACTTTGCTAAGTTTACAGAATACATCTTATGAAAGATTTTGTGGCTGCTTGTCAATTTACTTGAAATAATTGAATTAAGGAGTGCAAAATTTGGTCTGAGACTTACTTTCGTTCAGGCTAGAACTGAGGTGGTAAAGTGATATAACTAACATTTTTGCATCGAGTTTTTGACAGGTGATGTTATCAAATTATCTATCAATGTTATCAAAGTATCCTTATACTTTGCCTAATTAATTTTAATTATATTGGTCAACAAAAAATTCATTAATTCATTGGTAGATTGTAGAGAGCTGAACCTGTCCATGGTTTTCAAAGAGTGACATGGGAAGTTAAATAATTTACCTTTTGCTGGTGAAGGTCATAGAATTTTTGAAATGTGAACATTTAAGCCTGAAAACAAAAATGAAACATGTATCTGTTCATTTTTTTCAATTCCTTTACCCTGGTTGGTTTAAGCTATGATTATAGGATTATATCAAGAAGGAAGCTCAGCTTCATAATTTCTGTGTGTTTGTGAAAATTAAAAAATCTTAGTTGTTTTGTTGTTTCTGTCTTATTAGCAGGAAATTCAATAATTATAATCATAACCACAATAACAAGCAAACAGGAAATATGCGATTAAAACAGATGTCCTCAACCTGTGTGTCTTGACCTCTTTGTGGTCCAATGACCTTTTCACATGTTTAACTAAGACCATTAGAAAACACAGATATTTATATTAGGATTCATAACAGTAGAAAAATTACAGTTATGAAATAACAATGAAAATAATCATGGTTGGGGTCATCACCACATGAGGAACTGTTTTAAAGGGTCACAGAATTAAGAAGATGGAGAATCACTGATTTATAATGATTTATCTCCTCTATATTGTTTGGCAGCATGATCACTTAGGAAAATCACTCTAAAAGAAAGCATTCTCAAATTCATCCCTCATAATCCTTGAATTTCTCATATTCTCTACTGCCTAAGATCACATACCCTTATTTACATAGAAATTGGTTTTACAAGTTAAAATTATCATCTCATAAATTCACTCATTTTTATACTTTTAATAATGTAATGCATCCAATCATTCTCTTCCTAATTAAAGTAAAGCATTCAGCTTACAATATTCAAAAAAACAGACAAAGGGCATTAAAAATAAGAGGAAAAAAGAGTGGTTTTAGATTACTTCCTTTGCCTCTACTTGCATCCCTCCTTACAACTTTGGGATTCAAGCAAACAAAAAGCAGCAATGACGATGACCTCCATTTGCCCAATTCAGTCAACTATTCTGAGAATACAGGGACATCCTGTATTTCTCAGTTTGCTCATATTCTGAAAGGATAAGTGATATTTTGTCTAAAATTCAATATTATGAATTTGCCTTAAAGAGTTTACCTACTAGAGTCACCTACTAGATTTCACAAACTAGATTTTCAAATAATTTTATTTTATGGGGCTCAGGGTGCACATAGGTGAGCCAAGTACCTCTGGACTGTGCTCTTGAGATGTTAGGTAAGAATGTACTTACCAACTCATTCATGTTCTTAAGTGTTAAGTTGGGAGCTTAGGCCCCAGCCCCTTGCATCTATCCTAGCCCCCTCACCCTGAGAGTTAGCACTCTGGACTCCAAATCCCAGCAGGCCAGGACCACTCCCAAGAGTATTTAAGTGAACTCCCAAAAGAGGAACATGTAGTCTCCTTTCCTTCCTCCCAGCGGTCTTGTTCGCTTGGCTTCCCGGGTTCCCCTCAGGGACACCTGAGAGCACAGCACTCACATTAAACCTGGATATCTCTTAATTTGGCTTGTTTTGATTTGGCTTGATTGGAATTTTGCATCGGCAGAGAGCTCACCTTAGGAAAATATTCCTAACACTTATCAGGAATTAGGTCCTTTCATTCCCACAGTATCCCCTGTGAAATTACTGGGCCCTCCGTCTTCAAATGGGCAGAAAAAAATAGAGTGAGCATAATTTGATTCTGGGATTTCTTCATTGCTTTTTAAATTTTTTCCTGTACAAACTGAAAATGGTCTTTGAAATGAAGACCCACGTAGGATCAGGTTTATTTGGAGAATCTAGTATACTCTCCTGATCTAAAAGTCCTGTTGTATGTAACACTCCACTGTTTCTTCTTAATGCAGTATATTTATAAGTTCTCAGGATTAACCATGAACAACATTGAGGAACGATGGTGTAATTCCGCTTTTTGAGGTGTCCATGAATGGATATTTTCTACACACAGTTTAAACAACATCCTTTAGTGGTAATTTCAACTTAATTGTTCAATTCTATTATTTTCTTACTCATGATAATTTCTTATAGTTTTGAGATATTTTTTCTAGAACAAATTTACCATTAGAATTTTTATATATTTACTATACATTTGCATAATTATTATTATAGTATTTCTCACAAGGTTAAAACATTAATGACTGTTTGTTAAACAATGGCTTTTAATCCAATTGTACAAAACCTTAAACTATCTCACGTAGCTTCTATAAAACATTAAAATTCATTTGCATTGATAACATAAACTCAAAGGAAACTTCAAGCCTCCCTTCTTCATGCTTGTTCTTAGGGGGGAAGTCACTATATAGATATTTAGAAAGCTTCAGTCCGTGAGCGTGAAGAAAAAAGGAATGTACACGACTTAGCAATCTGATCTCCCAATAAAGCGTTCTATCTCTCTCAATGAATACGTGGATCTTAAGGGGACTGAAAGATCATTTTGATTATAAACCAGGGCAAAGTCACAGTGCGACAAGAACCTATTCCAGAAACAAGAAATATGATAGGGGAAAGGTTTCGGGCCACCCTGCTATGAGCCACATGGGGAAAATCTCTGCTTCATAAGTTCCTCTTTTTCATCCTGAACTGTTTTTGCCAAATTCATGTCTAAGAAGAAAAAGTCCATGTCACCTGTATAAAACAGATATAGAAGAAATCCTGACAACAGAAACTCTAGCGAAATGTGTTTGAGTCTTTATCGCTAAACCAAGCAAAAATATTCACGATTTGCATAGAAAGATTTATACTTTGTCGCATTCACTTGCTTCTTTATCTTATGGAATGCAATTTTTAAATTGTATATGATTTTCAGAACTGAATTCAAGTCATAAACATTCAATCTCTCATTGAACCATCCATTTGCTTTTCAAAAAGAATGCAGAATTAAAATACTTTTTAAAGCTTTTTGCTGATTCCAAGATTTTAGGAAAGTCCATATCAAATGTCAGTACTTGTTGAAGAAGAAGTTGATTCCTGTGATATTAAGGACAGTCTGGGCTTTAGAATAAGCTACAGGGTAGCTAGGGAGCCATCTAAACAACAAACAAACAAACAAATAGTTTCACTCAATGATAACCTTAAAATGTTTCCCATGGGTTTTAGATTATTTAAAGGGTTCTCTCCAAAAGTCTGGTCTGAAAAGCACAATGTCTGTTCAATTCAAGAGTTTTGTTAAGTGAAATATGCCCTATTGTTTTGATATCTATCCCCTTTCACATACAAAATATTTTCGAATTTAGGAAATTTTACAGGTGTTTGTATTAAAAATATGATTATGGATTATGCCTGTGTCATATTTACCAGAAAGAAGATTGATCTGTTTCTAACCATAAGAGAAATGTGTATCCATTTTAGAACTATAACTTCTTGAACGTACAAGTGCTGAAGTTACAAGAACATTGATATTGAACTCATTTTGGCACAACAGAGAATAATAATTACTTTTGCTGTGTGAAATTAGTAAATCATGTATTAAAAGCATTCCACTAAATATTTAACAACTTCCTAAATGGTAACTATGTGGTAGCACACATATAGCCAAACCCAGAAAGCCACAGACCCAAGGTCCACTTGCATACTTGCTGACTATTCTCAAGGTCATGTATTTATGGCCTATTTTCCACACTGGAGATAACTGAATACACTCTATTGTTTCTTGCTTGTTTGTTTGTTGTTTGTTTGATTCTTTTTTTTCCAGCATGGTAGTCAACACATACTTTTATCACATGAATCATTTTTTTTTAATTACTGGTATAATTTAAAATAATTTAGAATAATACCAAACTTATCACAGAAAATAGCAAGATCCACTGTCTGGAAATGAGAATATAATAAACGTATGTCAAAAGTACAGGAACAGTAGCTAAAGTTACAGATTTGAAATTCCATTCTGTTGTTATAAGAGATTTACCATTAGGGGAGAAAGAGCAAACTGTATCCAGTTCAACATGTGCTCACAGGTTTGGCAGGAACTGGCACTGTAGGAACTAGCTTCCTATCCTCCAACTTAGGTGGCGTCTATTTTTTTTCCCTTATAAGTAGGTTAAACTTTGAGTTAGATGCTGAGTAGCAGAGGCAAAATATGAGCTATTTCCTTGTCAGTACATTGTTTTGACAGTATTTCCTCTATGAAAATAATGTTAGTTGTAAGCTTTAATAATCACTGTTTACATTACTTAGAATTTTAGCCTTTAATCTTAGCTTTTAGGATAAGAGTGTGGTTGTTCCTTTGATGGTCCCGCTTTCATTCTATTAATGTGATAATTGCGTTATCGATTGCCTTAGTTAAAATACCAGTTCATTTGTAGAATGAATCCCTTGTAACTATCACAAATAATAAACTTTGATTATGCTACAGGGTCAATTTTCTAGCACTTGTTTGAAAATTTTCCATGGGTATAATCACAAGACATGTTACTCTGCAGTTTTCTTTGAATATTATATTTGATTTCAGTGCTACAGTTTTATGGCTTCATAGAATGAGTTAGATTTATTTTCCTTTTTGATTTATCAAAATAAATTTAGAAACATTAAAGTTAATTTCTTTTTAAAGTTCAATATTAACCATGGAAATTATGTGACTAAAATCAACTTTTCAAGTAGGTTTTGATTAAAGATTGAATCATTTCACCTGTTTTGGGTCAGTTTAGAGTTTCTGGTTTTGTTACTGTTTCGGTAATTTGTTGTTGTTGTTGTTGTTGTGTGTGTGTGTTGTTTTCATTTTATTTCTGATTTTTTTTTGCTTTCTTTTTTCTTTTCTCTCAAAAATAGATTCTTCTTTCATACAATACTCCCAATCACAGTTTCCCCCAACATCACTCCTCCTAGCCACCCCACACACCAATTCCCCTCTCCCAAGGTACAATCCTCCTCCTTTTCTTCTACAGAAAAGAACTGGTTTCAAGACACAGCAACCAAACAGAATAAAAGACAATGCGATAAGACAAGGCAGAAAGACCTCATATTCAGGCTGATAAGGTACCCTATAGGAGGCAAGGAGTCATTTTTTTAAATTGATTTTTATTGAGCTCTACATTTTTCTCTGCTCCCTTATTTACCTCTCTCCTCCCCTTCAACCCTCTCCAAGGTCCCCATGCTCCCAATTTACTCAGGAGATCTTGTCTTTTTCTACTTCCCATATAGATTATATCTATCTATGTCTCTCTCTGGGTCCTCATTGTTGTCGAAGTTCTCTGGGATTGTGATTTGTGGGCTGGTTTCTTTGCTTTATGTTTAAAAGTCATGTATGTGATAATTGTCTTTCTGGGTCTGGGTTACCTCAGTCAAAATCATGTTTTCTAGTTGCATCCATTTGCCTGCAAAATTCAAGAAGTTTGGGGGGTTTTGTTTGTTTGTTTGTTTTGCAATATAGTACTTCATTGTGTAAATGTACCACATTTTCCCTATCCATTCTTTGGTCGAGGGGCATTTAGGTTGTTTCCAGGTACTGGCTGTGATAAACAATGCTGCTATAAACATAGCTGAGCACATGTCCTTTTGGCATGATTGAGAATCCTTTTGATATATACCCAAAAGTGGTATTACTGGGTCTTGAGGAAGGTTGTTGAGGAAAGGAGTCTTAAGACCAGTCAAAGGAGTCAGTGATGAAACTTTTCCCTCTGTTAGGAGTCCCATAAAAACACCAAGTTAACAACCATAACATATATTCATAGGGTCTGGCACATACCCACGTTTGCCATTTCATTCACTGTGAGCCCATTTCTTAGTAGATTAGATAAACCATACTAGTATCTTTGGCAGGGGAAGGTAATCTAGAGACTACAGAAACAGAAAACTGGACACACTCCTGCTCATAAATTTCTCTGCCTGCCTGCAGGGTGTTCTGGGGCAGTAGTGGCACAGAACATGTGGAATTGGGCAACCAATGTTTCATTCAGGGAATTTGCTTATTTCAAAAAATTCTCTTTTCTTCTACATTTTGTCATTTTCAAGTTCAAAATGTTTTCTTTATTTGTTTTTTTTTTCTTTGCCTTTTTAAATTTGTTTTGTTTGGTACATTGATTAGGATCTGTTTATTTGAGACAGGGTCTGAAATGTAGTCATGGCTATCTTGGACTCACTCTATAGACCAGCCTGGCTCACCTTCACCGTGAACTGTTTCCTTTGCAACATGCTGGGATTAAAGTTGCATGCCAGCATACCTAGGCTTGCTTTTATCTTGTAAAGTCAGTAGTAATGTTCTACTTTTTCTTCTGATTTTAGTTATTTGTAACTTGTTTTTCTCTATATCAGTAATAATGTATAAATAAATCAGTCTTAAGGTTTATACATACATACATATATATATATATATATGAACAATTTATTGTGGCTTATATACATATAATTCAGGACTGACCCCTTAGGATTAGGTATATCATTCATGGGAGAGGCTAATTTCACCTGTCTCAACAATTGTTATTTTCTGTAGGGGTAGGACCTAATGACATTTCCTCTTGCCCTATCAGGATTTTTATTGATATTATTATTGTTCAGCTCAGTTTCTGGACCCAAACAAATTACCACAATTGAAGCTTCTCTACCATTTTTATGAGACTAAATCTCAGAGAAGACGACTAGCTCCACCCCTTCTGTGATGCTCACTGTGCCTTAGGTGTAGGAGTGGTGTTTTGGTTTTATCTGTTGGAGCTGTGCTCCCCACAATCTGGCCATCTCTACACTGTGTCCAGTTGTGGTTTTCTGTAACGTTCAAAAGTTGTATAGGTAAGTTTCTTTGAAAAGGGATAAGAACTATACCTGTCTGTGGCTATAAAGATAAGCTTTAGAATACAGTGAGAAATTATGGTGGTCTAGTAAAGTGAGTCATTTTTATGTACTAATTTCCCTTTATTTGTGTGTGCTAATGTTCATTTACTTGTGAATATTTCAGAATTTCGCCTTTGTTAATTTTTACAGCTATTTTGTGTGGACAAGATGATTTTTTAATGTATCTAGATCATGGAACTTTTATGCAATTTCTTTAATTTGTTCTTTTGCAAACATTCTACATCCTAAAAATGTCCCATCACTCCTAAATCTATTGAATTTCTGGGAGAAGTGCATGGTGCTGGTCTACAACATTTTATCGGCTAATTTTCAATCCCATTTTATCATATTTTACCTCACAAATTAGAGTAATTAGTAAACATATTCATAATTTTATCTATTCATTATTCATAATTTTAAGGAGAAAATAAATTATTGACTTGAAATATTTACTTATTCATTTTTATTTTATGCCTGTATGTGTGTGTGTGTAATGTACATTTGACTTCCACCTGAATAGAGCCTATAGAGTTTGGAATAGAGGATTGGGGGTGCTAAACTAGAGTAACAATGGTTGTAGAATCCCTTGTGGGTTCTGTGAACCAAATCCAGGTCTACTAAAAAGGAAGTAATCTCTCTTAACTGCTAAAACATCACTAATCCCTTTTTTGTGATGCAGGACGTTCTTGGAGTAAAGACAACTTTTCCTTATTTTAATAATACTCTCCAGATATCCCTTTCTTCCTTTTTATCTGAAAACTTGCATTTCTTCATTTCATATTCCATGCATACTTATTCTTTATGTATACAAATAATGGCTTACTGTTTGTGGTCCAGCTAATCCAACAGTGTCGATCTACTAAAGGAAAGGCAAATAGTTGATCAGGCCAAAGGGCTGGATGTCTTAACTGGCTTTAGCATATGCCAGCAATCCTGACAAAGAAGGTTCTAAAGCCAGTGAAAGACTAGGACTGTCAGTGAGAGGGAGGGCAGGCAGGCAAAGAGACAGGATTCCTTCTTCCATGTCCATTATACAGTCTGCCAAATGAAGGTGTGTTCCAGATCAAAGGTGGATATTCCCATCTCAAAATATCTAGATTAAAACTGACTCCTTTCACTTGAAATGATTTACTTAAGGAAAAAACTCTCACAAGTTTACTAACTACTTGGGTTTCTGTTAATCCCAGATGTAGTCATGTTAATACCCAAGAAATATCTAAACCAATCTACTTTTATCTGTAGAAATAAGAATAGATATTTAGACAGCAGTGGTGGTACACGTATTTAATCCCAGCACTTTGGAGGCAGAGGCAGGTGGATCTTAATGAGTGTGAGGCCAGCCTGGTCTGGAAAGTTAGTTTCAGGAAAACCAGAACTATTACACAGAGAAACCCTGTCTTGAAAGACCATTTAAAAAACTAAAAAAAAAAAAAAAAAAAAAAAAAAAAACCTATAGATACTTAGAATACAGTTAGGGACTATTCTGCTTTAACAAAATGGTACTCCAAGATTTATGTTTTCAGTATTATGTGTGATTAGCTAGGTTTCTACTACCAATTTTAGTGTTTCAGAATTCAATTTTAGGTCTCTGATAAATTTGGAAATGCTTTTTATTCATGGTGAAAGATACAGGTCTAATATCACTCTGCATTTGTCCAATGAATTTTCCCAGCACCATATGTTGAAGATCCTTTCTTTCCTACAGATAACTATTTTGGCATCTTTCTTGAGGATTAAATGGTTGAAGTTATTTGTACTCATGTTTGGGATTTTGATTTTTTTTCCATTGGTTTAAAGGTCTATTTTTTGTTTTAGTAACATATATATTTTAATATTTTGAATCTATATTATTTTCAGCCCAATGGCATTGTTCTTTCTGTTCAGTATTTTTTGACTATCTGTGGTCTTTGTTTTTCCTTACAAATTATAGGATAGATATTTCTATTTGTGTAAATAATATGTTGATTTAGATAGGGATTGCCTTGAATTTATAAATGGCTTTCATAAAATGGTTTTTACAGTATCATTTCTACCAATTTATTATCATGGGGAAATCTTTCTTAAACTCTCCTCTCATTGCTTGGTGATTTGTATAATGGGTAAGGAAGATTCTAACATGAATAGGTGGTGGATGATTTTAAGGAAATAACATTAAATAGCATTTTCTTGACGTAACGGGACAGATTCACATATAAACTTATAGAGACTATGACAGCATAAATAATAACTGTAGAAGTTAAAGTAAAAAACAAAAATACAAACCAGCACCTCACAGAGAGACTGAGGACAACGTTCAACCACCAACTAAGAAAGAATTCACACATGATAGCTGACAAGGGAAGAAAAATGAATTTCTTCAATAAAGTGGCACTAGGTTTGATGACTATACTCCAGATCAGATTCATGATCATAATTAGTTGGCCAATCACAATTTTGATTCCTTTCTGTTTTTTTTTTTTTTTTTGAGAGAGCGAGACATGAGAAGGGGCATCTGAGAGGAGTGGGGGACAGAAAATCATATAATAAGAATATACTACATAAAATTCTCAAAGAAATAAGTTAAGGTATAAATATTCTTAAAGGAATGGAATAAGATTAGTTCCTGTGAACAATTTTCTAGATTTCTAAAGTGTGAAATGAAAACATCAAATTTAGATTGTAATAAGAACTTCCATTGTAAAATAAAGAAAATAAATGGCATAAAGAGAAAACGAGACATCTGCTAAGTTAAAGAAAATATATATTTTTAAATTTATATGTTATTTTTAATGAAACTTCATTCTAAATTCACTACTTTTCACGATTAAATTTTCTTTAGCTGTGTTCCGCATCACCTTCTTTGTTATGTTATTTTATTACCAGAAAATTTTTGTGTATAAAACGTAGATTTGTATTTTCTCATAAGAATCATGATAATAGCAGAGAAGGTACATTATATTTTATAATAATGTGTCATCTCAATGCTACAGGGAGTCCTTGAACACATGCTGCCCATATGCCCAGTGAATTTACCCTATGCACATCATTCTTAATGACTAGCTGACTAAATAATTCTCTCAAGACACATCTCATCATAATGCTGATCAGCTACAGTTCATTTACTCTTATATAATTGCAGAGGATGTTTATCCTTTTTTTGCCCTTTTATGCTGCACAAGCTGTTGTTATGTTCTGGGTCACAGATAGGATGAAGCAGTGACTAAGCTCTTCTGTTTGGGATTTACAATATGATACTCTGTAAAAACAGAAGTAAATCATAACATGTTTTCTCACTGGTATATCGTAAAGCTTAACTATAAACGTGGTCTACTAAATTCTTAAAAACTGAATTAAGTCTTCAAATTTTCTTACAAAGGACTTGTTTCTCTTATTTATATAATTATACACTCTACCTCAATGCATTAAGATATGAAAGTATTTTCTAATTTCTGTCATATTGCATTTGTTTTAAAATATAGATTCAAGGGCTTCTGAATAGAGACTATAGGTTTACAGAGATAATAAATGCACTGCGGCTAAATTCTAGGTTCTCAAGAAAGAAATTTAGGAATAATTTGTTTTAAAATTTTAGCACCAAAGTCTATATAAATCACTCTGCTAAAACTCAATATATTTGGATTCCTCATATACAGGTTCAATTGTATTTAATTCAAAGAGAATTCCACAATTATATATGGATATTTATGTTATTCTTACACATATATGAAGTATCTTGGAATCAAGGAAATAAAGATTTAATTTAAATGAAAATATGATTTGACTTTAACTTTTTCTATGATTAATACAAACGTTATACTTCATAAAACCTTTAGTTTCTTGAAATTCTAATCTAATTTCATAAATTTTACTGAGTAATTTAAGAACTAGGGATCTTTATCAGTGCATTTCAGTCTCTCCTCTTGCATATAGTCTCAAAACTTGAGGTGAGATAGGGTTGTGGCTTCCCTATCCATTCCTCACTACTATAGGATTCTGGAAGAAGTGAAGTGACGATTTGTCCAGTTAATATGTCTTGTGTCCTTTTCCAAAATCTTGCTAGTATGAAAATAAAATTTTTTAAGATAGTGATCATTGATTCAGGACATTTTATTGTTGACATTTTTAGTTAGGGATTCCTGATTTTATGGATTATGTAGATATTAGTTCCTTATTGTACCATCTAGCTGTACTAGTCTATTTAACGGGGGCACATGAATTTAAAATTATGGATCAGTGTCTGTGCCTTTTCAGCAATACTTTGTCCTGGAATGTTTCAACAAATAGATTCTTTTACTTGTCTTGGTTTCTACATAAGTTTCTCTGTGGAATTTTGCTGCTACTTTTCTCTCTTTAAATGTTCAACAATAGGTATTTTACAAAGTTTAGTGAATTTTATTTTCCAAAAGCACTTTACCATACTAATATATGTACTTTAGATTTGTCTTCTGTTAATTCCAGTAGATCTCTACCAATACTGAAAAACATTAATCTCGCTCCTTAATCCTATATTGATAAGTGAATAAGGTATAAATTCTTTTTATAATGTTTTAGAAGTCACTATCTTGAAAGTGTTGCTCTCAGCTGCCTTTGCCAGAGTTTACCTGCCCTTTGGCAAAGAACATTCTCCCAACATTATGATGAATGACTCTTCCTTCTATAATCTTCATATTTACTAAGACACTTGATAATTGTATAGATATTGGTAAATATTTCATAACTTTTATTCATGATCTTATATTGTTTATTTTTGTGTTATTATATAACAGAGAGAAACAGTAAATGCATATCATTCAAATTAATGTATTTTAAGACATTAGCCATTTTAATAAATTTACTCTTGATCAAATATTAATTAATTTTCAGCTTAGTAAAATCATATTATTTTACATTTTGTGTTGCATTAGTGCTGATGATTTATTTACATTATGTTTATAATTCTTAACATGAATTAACATTTTTACATTGTGGCAGAATTCTTAATCCAATTGTTTTCATTTACCCTAACATTTTTAGTTAAATTATAACTTACTGCATCAAACTTCAACATCAAACTCCACTGTAAATTCCCAATATAATAAGAGGAATTGCATCTAATACACTGACAATATGATTCCTATATATGAGTTTGTTTTATGATATCCTTTATGCTGAGTATATATTTTACCAGATGGTTGGTCTCATTCATCACCACAGTTGTTCTTATAATATATTCAGTTACTTCATAGCTTATGATGGCTACATTTGGCAGCATATTTTAATCTATGGGGATTTTTTATGTATTTATTTTCAAACATTATTAGATATGTACTAGGAAATATCCATAGATGTGGTGAATCGTTACTTCTGCAACTGATTCAACTAATAATGTCTTACTTTGTATTCACCATAAGAAATATATAGGTATATGTAAATTCATGGCATAACTAGGATCTTGTGTATTTGCCATTTCCCCTGAATTTAATAATCTTATTTTTTTTTCCATTTTTGAGATGGGATTTCTCAGTGCAGCCATGGCTGTCCTATAACTTACTCTGTAGACCAGCCTGGCCTCACATTCAGAAATATACCTGACTCTGCCTCCCAGGTGCTGGGATTAAAGGCATGTGCCACCACTGTCTGGGTTAATAAAGTTATTTAAGTATCAAGAATTATCCATTATTATACTTACTGAGATTTTTATGACTTTTAAAGAAGTTTTCCAAGCAGCACATTAATGATAAGATTATCATTAATTTGAAACACTTATATGACATAAGATGTGTTTAATATACTTAAAACTTTTATAAACTTGTTGGAAAATTGAAACTTATTGGAATATTGAAGCCAACAAACCTCTCCACTGATGCAATAATCCAAATCAAAACAGATCGGAACAAATTAGAAAAAAGTCCAGGTTTAATGGACGACAGCACTCCCGGGTGCCCCCCCCCACTCCCGCCAAGCACGAAAAGGGAAACAGAGAACTGAAAGACCATGGAAAACCTAAGGCAGTTTAAATACCCTGTAGGAGTGGTCTTGATTCTCCCTGTGGAAGGGTCACCATTTAGAGGGCTTTCTCAGAGGTAGAGTTTGGACTGAAGCAACTCCCAGGGGAGGGAGTTTGGAAATGAAACTTTCTACCCAACATTTCAAGATGGATGCCAGGGGCCTGGGGTGAAGCCCCCCAATCAATCAGAAAGAAAGAAGGAAAAAAAAGGGAAGGAAGTTGAGAAGGAATGATATAAGAAAAGAAAAGAAAGAGAGGAGGAGAGAACAGAAGAGAAAGGACCCCTGACACTGTCCTAATTGGGTATCATAAATTTAATGCCAAAATTAAACATCAAAGTGAAAGAGAGAATAACAGAAATTTGTACACACAAACTTGTACAATAATAACAAAATTAATTACTTAAAGAAATGTGCCATTCACCTAGGTTTTAGATGACACTACTGTTCATGATGACAGTTTTGCAGAAACTGTTAATAATTTTTCCTGAAATGATAAACCTCTCCACTGATGCAGTAATCCCATTCAGACCAAAACAGACAGAGTTAAAAGATACCCATGTTTAATGGATGCTAGCACTCCTGGGTGGTCCTGGGAAAACACGGAGGGGAGAGGGAAGGAAAATCAAAAGACCACTGGAGAAGGAAGATAAGTGACCACAGGGAACCGGGAGACCTGAGAAAGTGGTCTTGACCTTCCCTGGGGAGGAGTTACTGGTTGGCAAGCTTTTTTGACCCTCCCTGGGGTCATCATTTGGGGGCTTTCTTGGAGGTGGAGTTTGGACTAAAGCAACTCCCAGGGGAGGAAGCTTATGCCAGGAGCGAAGGTAAAGTTCCCAGGCAAACATTCCAGACTTTTTGTATAAAGGGGTGCCAGGAAGCTGAGGTGACACTTCAGACCAAACATTCATCTGCAATGTTTGGCTGGGGCCTTTAACCGAGCTCCTAGCATAAACTCCCTGCCCTGGGAATTGCCTCAGTCCAAACTCCACCTCTGAGAAAGCGCACCAAATGGTAATACCTCCCCAGGGAAGGTCGAGACCACTCCCACAGGCTCTTTAACTGCCCCACAGAGAATGGACATGTGGTCTCCCCTTTTCTTTCTTCCCCTCTCTATGTTTTCCCAGGACCACCCGGAAGTATTGTCATCTATTAAACCTAGGTGTCTTTTAATTCCGTCTGATTTGGTCTGATTGGGATTATTTCCGTCAGCAGAGAGGTTTGTCGGCCAAGAAAATACTTAACATTTGTAGGTCGGGGATGGGGGTGTGATTTTCCACGGGCCCAGGGGCATGTGTTGGAAAACATGCTTCTTGCCTATGTTCTCTGCCAGGCTAAGGTCGACTTCATCTCGGTGAGTTTCCCTTTTTGAGTACATGTTGCTAGGGTCTGGGACTTGTTTTACATTCATGTTTGTTGATTTTTGGGCTGTCCTGTTGGAGACACAGTCTGTGCCAGGTACCCAAAGCAAGTGGTGAGACAGATCTTGCTGAGGTGGGACTGAGTGGGTAGAAACGTCTCCCATTCATTTGTCATGACCCCCCTTTTTGACTCAAGGGTCCTATCACGGTGGGCACATTGTGACAGACTTCAGTCCCAAGATTTGACATAGACTTCTAAATGGGTTTTTGTGATTCAAAGTTTGATCTTCAAACACCCTTGGCTGCCTTTTACAAAAATTCTTTTAAATTGGGACTAACACCTAATGTAAAAATAAACAAGGCTCCAAAATCCCAAGGTTTCTGGAGGATGCTCTGCTCCCCCTTCCATTGCCCACTCCCCTCTCTGCTTATCTAGCTATTTGTCTCTTACTGTTTGTTCTTTACAATGGATCCAGATCCATCTTCCCTTTTCTTTAACTCTAACATTCGATAGGTGTTCCTTCTTCGTTTTTGTTCCCTCTGGCAGCGTCTGCTAATCTGGTCCTTAATTGGACCACCTCTATGCTTCCCTGGCTTCTGCTGCCTACCTACACTGGGATTTTTAAGTTGGTCGGCTGACACAGGTTCCTGAAAGAGTTTTATTTGTCTGTCTGTTAAAATAATGTGGCCACAGTATGCATGTTTTATGTCTCTGTGAGTATGTGTGATTCCACAGGATGCTTGTTTTATTTCTCCGTGTATGTGTGCATGTTTTAAGATTCTGTAAAATTTATAACTCCAGATTACAACTCTGAAAAAATACAATCATGTGGGTAACCCCCATTTTGACCTCACCATCATCTTAGTTAAGAGTACCCACATGTTCTAGTATTCTTTGAGTTATTAAAATATTCCTTTTAATCTTCTTCTGTTAACTAGCATTGGTAAGCTGTAACTAATTAGGTAAAGTACATGTCTAAATTTAGCATATATGCCTATGTGGTACCCAATTCTCAAGTGCCTTTACAAATCTGAGAGTATGGCATTTAACAAAAGAGCTTCTAACACAGAGACATGCCAGCTCCTGCAGCATCCTATAGCTCCTCCAAGAAGATGCATGATTACAAAAGATCTTCCACCTTGAGACTTGCTTTTGGGTTTGGCAAAGCCACCCGCACTGTAGAAAGCTGCCTTCCACATCTTCAGCTTCCTGGATGCTTCACCGGAGATGCATTGTCTCATCCTGCCAAGACAGGTAGACTAAATCTCCCCCACACACAAAGGAAAATCTTTGGGCCTCTTGTACTCAGCAGCTAACAGCAAGCACTGCTTCTAAGGCTGGTGTTCTCCAAGGACTAAAGAGGGTCTTGGGATTGCCTGCATAACTAAAAAAGCTGTCTCATTTCTGCTCATTTATCCCTCTTAGATCTGTCTAATGGCATTTGATGACTTAAGATACTGGAAGCTCATTATTTCATTTGTTAAGTTTCCCTCTAAAATACAGACAGATGTGCCTCTTTCACAGGCTTCATAGTCCAGGACTAATGGATTTTAGGTATATCTTTAAAATTCAGAATTCTCAGTTTTCATTAATTGTCTTCTAAAATGTTTCTGTTCCAGTTGTCTTACAGATACCTGCAGGTTCCTAAAAGAAATTCTGCTGCTTTATCAAGAAATCTAGTCTGGTAAAAATGAACAGTCTCCAGAATGTATTTTAACCCCACACATTTTCAAGCACATTTTACAGGTCACTTTTGCTGTCTGGGCCAAGACCAACTTACGAAGGCACTTCAGACAAGTCTGACACCAACTCCTGAGAGTTCACCATTGTTTACAACTCTCCTGGCTCCAGGACAACTACCAACTAAAATCTGGTTTTACCTGCTATTGTGTTCCCCTTATACACCTGAGACTCACCTGTACAACCAGGGCACTTCTCTGTGCCATTATTTCTGGCAGTTAATGACTCTTTCCAAAACTAGCCCCATTCATAGGGCCAATAATAACAATATATTTTTTTCTCTTAGCCACCTGACTTCTCATCTCCCTCAAGAAACAGTTGCCAGAGGTCTCCAGGATAACTGTAAACTGGATGCTGCTCCAGCCGCACCTCTTGCTGAGCATGAGCCCACCAACTCCCAGCTCTCCCCTTTTCATGTCCCCCCATGCCTGCAGGAAGTAGACTTGAGCTGGCACACCCTATCCAAAGAAAGTCAGGAATGTTTGATTGGAAGCATCACTTCAGCTCCCTGGCACCCCTTTATACAAAAAGTCTGGATTGTTTGGCTGGGGGCTTTACCCCAGCTCCTGGCATAAGCTCCCTCCCCTAGAAGTTGCCTCAGTCCAACTCCACCCCTGAGAAAGCCTGCCAAATGGTGACCCTCACCAGGGAAAGTCAAGAACAGCCACCAAAACAGTAACCCCTCCCCAGGGAGGGTTATATCCAATTCCACAGGCTATTTAAACTGCCCCACAGAGAATGAACACATGGTCTCTGGGTTTCCCATGGTCTCCCCTTTTTCCTCTTCCTCTCTTCATGTTTTCCCAGGGCAACCCGGGAGTATTGTTGTTGTCAGGGTTTCTGTCCTGCCCAGTTCCTTGTCCTGCCTGGTTCCCACAGTCCTTAAGTCCCAAAGAAATCACACAGAGGTCTAGATTAGTTATAAACTGATTGGCCCACTAGCTGAGGCTTCTTATTAACTCTTATAACTTATATAGCCCATTATTAGACCATTATCTGTGTTAGCCATGTGGCTCAGTACCTTATTCAGCAGGGCAGTCACGTCTTGCTTCTTCTGCGGTTGGGTCAGGACTGCAGAGGAATGGGCTTCCTCCTTCCCAGCATTGTCCTGTTCTCATTGACCTGCCTCTACTTCCTGTCTGGTTGTCCTGCCTATACTTCCTGCCTGGCTACTGGTCAATCAGCATTTATTTAAAGTATAATTGACAAATACAGACCATTCTCCCACACCATATTGTCATCTACTAAACCTGGGCTTCTTTTAATTTGCTCTAATTTGGTATGATTGAAATTATTTGTGTCAGCAGAGAGGTTTGTTGACCAAGAAAATACTTAACAGAAACTAAGGGGAGAAAAGGCATTGTAATAATGTATTCAGAATCACTGCTCAATAGAAGAGAAAATACGGGCTAAACATGCAGCCTGAGCTAAGAAGTATTTTAAAAGTGATAACTGTGCCCTGCAGAAAGATCAATAGAAGTTTGTGTAGGTATAGTTTAAAAGCTAGTTCACTTAAAAAATTTCCATGCTACTTACTCTAGTCTGATAGTGAAAATATTTTTTCTTATTAAAATTTGGTATGTTAGAAGCTGTTATCCAATTTTACAGTGTATCTTTCTCCATAAATGTGAAGAAAGCCAAACAGTTTTCCTATAATGAATACTAAAATGTATCTGGAACAGAACTTTTTCATCATAGATTCTGAAATAATAGGATATTTAGACATAAGCAGGAATCTTATATAAGTTATCATTGTTATGTTTGCTTTGATAAAAGATCTCTGGACTCTCACCTCTAATAAAATTTTAGCAGTAAGAAACATTGTATGTATATACCTACATATACCCATATGTGTATGTGTTTTTTGTGGAGTCTGAAAAATGCAGGCCCATTTCCACCTTGTCTGATGGTCAGAGAGTTTGGAGATTGACAAGCACAGTTGCCCATCCTAACTCAGGAGGTAATTGCTTGGTTCTTTTGAAATTAAGATAGCTATGTACCACGTTGAGAGGTGGTCAGGATGTACAAATTTACTTCTCTTCCTTCTTTTGTAACTATGAGGTCACCTGGGGAAGGACAGTCTTCAAAATGCATGACCTAGAGCACCTTTGCTACCTAGACCACAGAATGCTAATGATTTGATGTCTCAGAGTGATAAAGCAAAGGGAGTGACTATGTGAGAAATCCTTTGTATCAAGTCAACAAAGTCTTTTATTACCTTCTCCCCCCCCACCCCACGTCTACATTGGGTATAAAAGTTGTGGAAAAATAAACGTGGGTGATTTCAGTAATCACAGGAATATCCTCCAGTATTATTCTGTTTTCCGTCTTGCTATTTAATGTGTCTCATATTCTTTCCTTTATTTCTTCATATCCCATGCTCCTACCCTGGTAAGAACTATTTATATGAAGTCTGGTCCTCAAAAGTTTTTGTTTGTTTATATGTGTATATTCTTATTTTACATTATACTAAAGAGTAGGAAGCAATAATTTACTAAATGGATTATTAAATTCATTGAAATATATTAAAAGAATTACAAAATAATTAATGAGAAGTCAACTGAGAAAAAATTCAAGTCTTCAAGTGTACAGTTATTTGTGTTCATAGGTTTTAATGTTCAGTAGGGATAATAGAATTTTTCTGTCCATTCTTATTTTGAAGACTGAAATTCATCCACTCCAAAATTATGATATTGTGATATAGACATAAACAAACTGTGTCTCTGAGAAACCATTTTACCTATTAGTGGTTCCACATTATGCACATGAGTTAAGATTTCAAACCAAGTTTTATAACAGCACATGATCTATAGTTTTTCCACCAAACTAAGTGTCATGTACTATATAATCTCTTCTTTGGCAGAGAAATTAATTGAGCTGAACTTGAAAATAAAATTTTAAGCATTAATTCTTTTCACTATTTCTAGTTTTATTTAAACATTTTGCCTAAATTGTATAAATTGGTCAAAAATTAAATTTTATAATTTTGTTTAAATATACTAAATATAAATGTACAAATTAAATTTAGCTTTTTTAATGATTAAATGGAGGTAATATACACTGAATGAAAATTATTAGTAACAGAAAATGTAACCAACGTGTAGTTATTTCTAATGATGACATTTTGGAGTTTCCTCCATTATTTAAATTCTAAGGCATAATTTTCCATCAGTATATGCTAGAATCCTTCAGATGACAGTAAATTATTTTATTTTCTCCTTTTCTTATACTGTTGATTTTTTGAAATACAAACTATGCAAATATGTTTTATTAAATATGTAGTAAATGACTAATTCTTATCTGAGGAATTATTGGAAGATATTGTGCTCACTATTTTCACTTTGCTCCTTTTTATTTTTAAACTTTTATATAATATTTTCATAAGATATATTTCATTATATTTTTTCTTTCACCCAACTCCTGCGAAAGGTTTCCCATCTCCTCACTCTCCTAACATCATGTTCTTTCACTTTTTTTCAAAGCAGTGAATAAAAAAGTATAAAAATGATAAAAAAACAACACAAGAAAAGAAAGAAAATCGTTAAGACAATGCACAACAAAACAAAGCTGTCAGGTTGGGAGCGTAGGCTCCAGCCCTTAGGCTTGGTCTGGACTCCAAATCCCAGCAGGCCAGATCCTGACTCCTCCCTGGGGGCGGGGTCAGGACTACTCCCCAGGGTATTTAAATGATCTCCCAAAAGAGGAACACATGGTCCCTTTCCTTCCTCCCGGTGGTCACATTCCCGCGGGTTTCCCCCTCGGAGCCACCCCAGAGTGCAGAACTTCCATTAAGCCTGGATATTTCTTAATTTGGCTTGTTTTGATTCTGCTCGATTGGGAATTTTGCATTGGCAGGGAGCTCGTGTTAGGAAATAATCCTAACAAAAACAAAAAGCAATCACACACACATACACACACACACACATACACACACACACACACACACACACACACCAATCAAACAAAACAAAAACAAAGGCAAAAACTATCATGAAGTCCTTTTTTTGTTGGATAATTACTTCGGGGCAAGGGCATGCTTTGGAATATAGTTAAAAAAAACCACAGTGATATTCCATTCATGGTTTTATTTTCCTTTCCCAGTAGGTATCAATTGCAAATAGTTTCTTGATTAGGAATGGGACTGTTTATTATTGCATTAGTTAGTAAAAACTATATTTCAATATTTGCTTTATTTTCAAAGAAAAGAAATGGGTACATTTTTGTTTATTTATGACTGTATGTAATACATACATATATATACATATATATATTTTAGAAAAATTATTTCCCAGAAGAAGCAGTGAAAAACAATAAGCATAAATATTAAATGTAGAGAAGTTTCTCACAGGCATGGTCTTTTATTCACTGAATTTATGTGATTCTACTTCTGTCTATAATAGAGATAAATAATACTAAACAATCATGATATGACCAAATGAGCTTGTTATATAAATAAAATGTTAATCTTATAACTTTACTTCCATCAAAGGGCCTACTTTTGTATTAGAGGGGAACATATTATGGCCCAAATTAAATATCAGCTGATTTTTGAGGGCTGACAAGTACTTCCAATCACAAATAAGATCTGCAACATACTGTTAAGGAACTCATAGTGACAAATAAAACAAACAAGAAACTACTAGTGACAGAGAAAATCCATTGCTTCTTAGGGGATATATGCTAATGGTCACTGTTACCTGTTTGATAATGACTAAACAGCATGCCTTAATATTCTAGTATTTCCATAAACCTCATCTACAATTAATGGTATCAATTAATTTTCATTAATTCATGAAGCAAGAGAGAGTAATTATATCTTCCTTGAGGCAATGTAAATACAAGTGAAATACCAGAAGTTTAGAATAAATATCTCACAAAAGTAAACAGTAATAAAACTAGATTTATGCAGCAACCACATATGAGGGCCACATAGTGTATATTACACTTATATGATATCAATTTCTACTATACCTACTGTCATAGGTAACATAAAGACCTCACCAAGACAGTGTTTTATTAATATGTTAGTTAGCTTATTATATATTTGTGGAAGTTCAATGGTCTATACCATTTAATAAACATGAAAAATGTCTACTAATAATTTCCTTAAAATATTCTTGTACATATCAGGCATGGAATTTTATTTGATGCATTTTTTAATTATAACTAAAACACTGAGGATGTAGCAATATAATCATTAAGTACTTTACATACAAAATATTTGGGATTCATAATGAAGAAAATTAAGCATTATTTTAAATAACTGACAAAAGCGATGAAATATGTAAAAAACAAAATTATGTAGTTTTTACTCTAATATAATTTATTATAGTATACTATAATAAATATAGTCTTTATCTAACACATAATGCATAAAATTATGTCTTATATAATAATACAACCATATAGAAGATATTATAAATTATGTGGCATGTATAAATCTAATTTATTTTTATACTGTCAATATTATTTGGATGATTTACTTTTACCAAAAAGGTTTAGTTCTTTCTAATAATTTTTTAAATATATGTCTTGATGCCTGACAAGTTTTTCACTCTAAAATCAAGATGATATTTATAAATGTGAAGAAATGGTAAAAGAAAAAACAATACATTGACTCTAAATAAAATGAAGTGCTAGCAAAATTATAAGAACATATCAAAACAAAGGAGAGTTTCAAATATGGTTTTAATTGTGAAGTACAGTAATACAAAGAACAAAAACCTTTGAAACTGTTCCTAGGATACCAATCCTCAACTGTTCTAAAAGATGCTAAAGTTGAACTATTAGACTCTAAAGTAAACAAGCAAGTAGTTACAGACAGATAAAAGCTTTAGGAAAATACTAAATGAGAAATGAAAAAAATTTGTCTAACACATAACACCAAAGTGAAGAATTTTAAGGAAAGAAAACATAAAAAGTTTTATCAGTACTAACAACTTGAGTAAATCAATAAACCAAAGGGAACTCAACATGATTGCTTTTTATGCCTCTACTTTCTTATTCCAGTGCTGTGTACCCCAGAAGACCTGTTATCCAATTACATAATCTTGGAATTAAACATCACCTTTTTATCAGAGCAACAGCTATTTTATTACTAGATTGCATACCTAATCATATTGATCCACAAAGGCAGATTCATACTATATCAAATAAGTAAAATAAGTATCTAAAAAGGGGAATTAAATAATGTCTGGTTGCTGTTAAGGGATGCCGTGATGAAGGGAACTCACAAAAGAAAGAACTTAGTTTCAGCCTTGCTTACAGTTTTGGAAGATTAATTAACGATCATAACGGTGAGAAGCAGGCAGACATGATATTGAAGCAATAGTGAAGAGCTTTACAATCTGATATACAGTTAGTAGGCCGAGGTAGACAAGAGACCTAGTTTGTGCTTTGGAAACTTTAAATCCCTACCTACCTGTGACACACTTCCAGTAACAAGGCCATAATCCACTCAACAAAGAAACACATTCTAATCCTTCTAATCCCTATCAAGTAGTTCTATTTACTGGTGACCATGCATTCAAATATGAGCCTATAGGGTACATTATTATTATTCAAACCAACACAGGAATTTATCAAAATAGTTTCAATATGTACAGAACATACGAAAATCTTATTACATATTTTCCCTGTATTCTTTCAGCCTGAATATGGAGTGAGTGGGATGATACAGCATCTATTTTCACATGTCAGAGCTCAACCATGGTTTAAATCAGCAATTGATTGTTTATTTACATAACAAATTTTGGATATCTCTGCCTTCTTGAAGCCTGATTGCTCCCTAGAACTGCTGCAAAGATTATCAGAAATGGTTTAGGTTGTCATTATCTGCATTATGATAATATTAAATGACAAATTATATTACAGTAGGAGAGAAAAAGAAAAAAAACTTTCCAAAAATTTTCAAGGTTCCACAGAAACTTAGATAAGTAAATATATAAATTAATATTTTATGACATTAATCCTGAGTTTTCAAACTGAATCTCGAATACTTTTAGCAAATATTTTTGTAGTTTTCTATGAAGATAACTAAAAACATTAATCAATGTGTTAATTTGTGTGTATTTTTATAACAACAAATTTTAATTTCTAGATATTTGTTATATGGGAATACCTCAGATTACTTTAGTAGACTGCTTTCATTCATAAGTTAAAAATACACTTGCTAATTAAAAGTTTGTAAATTTATTTAAATTTCTTTTCTTCATTAATGATAGGACAATTTTATATTTTGCTACCAAAGACCAAGTAGGCTTCTCATCAGAATAATGTGACAAGCAGAATATTCCAAGTAAGTAAGTACGTTCTTGGGGATAAGAAGTATAGTTTAACTGGACCAGAAGATCCATCCAGATGGGTAAGTGTGTAACCGCCCTGCTGGCCTGAGGTCCCGGGAACAGAATACAGGCACCCTCAACCCCCTAAACTTTCTGACCATTCAGTGGGGCTTCTACCCAGCTACTGGCTTCCTCTACTCTTCCCTTCCCAGCTTACCACCAAGCACCCCTTCCCATCTTCGGGGTCAAAGGATTCTCCAACTCAGCCTGCTTCGGGGCTGAGGGTCTGGGAACAAAATGGTGAGGGCAAAGGCTGCAGGGGTTTCCTTGTTCCACTAGCTGCAACTAAAAAGCCTGCGTCTTTGTCTGCAAGGTACCTGGCCAGCAAGGGGCCCTGCTCCTGGACCACGAGATCCATCCAGCCTCTACTCATCCCATCCCAGCTTGCCCCCAAGCACTCATTTCCACCTGCTGGGTCCTTAGATCCACCACCACAGCTTACCTCAGGGTGGAGGGGTTCTGAGAGCCAACTCCAGTGCTGAGGTTTCCAAAGAGAGGGCAGACACAGTTAGCCACAGCAAAGATGGGACCAAGCTACCAAGACTTCCCTGACAGCATTTGAAGGAAGAGATGGGCAGGCACCAATGCAAGAATTCCTCCAACAACCTGAAAAACAACATGATGGCACAAGAATCCAGCGAACATGCAACAGGAAGACTTGAACGCCCTTATCCAGAAGAAGTAGAAGAAATAGACTTTAATCATAACATTACGAAAGTATTAGAGACCACTAAACAGGATGTGAAAAACTCCCTTAAAGAAATGGATGAGAAGACTAACAAAAAGTTTGAAGAAATCAATAAATCCCTCAAAGATACCCAAGAAAACCAAGAAAAAGCAATCAAACAGGTAATGGAAACAGTTCAAGACTTGAAAACTGAAATGGAGGTCATGAAGAAAACACAAACTGAGAGAAGGCAGGATATGGAAAACCTGGGTAAACAAAGAGGAACTACAGAGACAAGCATAACCAACAGAATAAACAGATAGAAGAAAGAATCTCAGATGTGGAAGATACATAGTGGGAGACTTCAACACTCCTCTCTCACCAATGGACAGGTCAACCAGACAGAATCCTAACAGAGAAATAAGAGAACTAACGGAGGTAATGAATCAAATGGACTTAACAGATATCTATAGAACATTCCACCCAAATAGGAAAGAATATACCTTCTTCTCAACATCTCATGGAACCTTCTCGAAAATTGATCACATACTCAAATGGTAACAAAGCAAACTTCCACAGATACAAAAAAACTTTTAGTAACCACCTGAGTCTTATTGGATCACCATGGAATAAAGTTAGAATTTAACAACAATTCTAACCCCAAAAAGCCTACAAACTCATGGAAACTGCACAGTCAACTCCTGAACCACCCCTGGGTCAAGGAAGAAATAAAGAAATTAAATTCTTCCTTGAATTCAACGAAAATAAAGACACAACATACCCAAATCTATGGGACACTATGAAAGCAGTGCTAACAGGAAAGTTCATAGCACTAAGTGCCCACGTTAAAAAAAATGGAGAAAGCTCACATTAGAGATTTAATAGCACAGCTGAAAGTTCTAGAAAGAAAAGAAGCAGACTCACCCAGGAGGAGTGAAACACTAGAAATAATCAAACGGAGGGCTGAAATCAACAAGATAGAAACACAGAAAACAATACAAAGAATCAATGAAACAATGAGCTGGTTCTTTCAGAAAAATCAACAAGATTGACAAACCCCTATCCAAACTAATCAAAAGGCAGAGAGAGAACACTCAAATTAACAAGATCAGAAATGAAAAGGGGGACATAACAACAGTCACTGAGGAAATACAGAGAATCATTAGGTCTTACTACAAAAGCCTATATGCTACAAAGCTGGAAAATGTAAAACAAATGGACATTTTTTAAGATACATACCATATACCAAAATTAAATCAAGACCAGATGAACAATTTAAATAGACCTGTAAGTTGTGAGGCAATAGAAGCTTTCATAAAAAAAAAAAAACTCCCAACCAAAAAACGCCCAGGACCAGATGGTTTTAATGCAGAATTTTACCAGAATTTCCAAGAAGAGCTGTTACCTATACTCCTACATTAAGGCAGCCATTTTAGGGGTGGCAAGAGACTTGGCTCTAGAGGGGATACTAGGTGTCCATGGGGATGTCCGAGCAAGGTCCTTGGGCATTAGAGGAGAGGGTGCCTGAACTGGCCTTGCCCCACTATCACACTGATGATTATCTCGAATATCACCATAGAATCTTTGTCCGGCAATGGATAGAGATAGAGACAGAGGCCCACATCCACATCAGAACAATGGACTGAGCTCACAAGGTCCAGTTGAAGAGCAGCAAGAGGGAGAAGATATGCAAGGAAGTCAGGACAGCTAAGGATTGGTCCACCCACTGAGACAGTGTGCCTGTTCTAATGGGAGCTTACCAAATCCAGCTGGACCGGGAGTGAACGAGCATGTGATCAAACCAGACTCTCTGAATGTGGCTGTCAATGGGGGCAGACTGAGAAGCCATCGATAATGGCACTGGGACCCGTTTCTACTGCATGTTTTGGCTTTTATGGACCCTAGTCTATTAGGATGCACATCTTCCTATGCCAGGATGGAGGGGGGAGGGCCTTGGACTTCCCACAGGGCAGGATACCCTGCCCTCTCTTTTGGATGAAGGGGGAGGAAGGAAGGTGAGGGGGTAGAGGGAGGAGAACTGGGGGAGGGAAGGAAGTGTAAATTTTTGAATAGAAAAAAAAGAAACCGTGTCTCAAAAAACTAAAATAAATAAATAAATAGACAAATACATTAAAAAAAAAGAAGTATAGTTTAGAAGGTAAAGTTACTGTTATTGCCAATTAACTGGTTTTGATTATTTACATACGTAATATGATTTTGCCTAAAAAATAGTTAAATGAAGATTGTTGAAATAATATTCTCACCAATTTTTAGCTGTATGCAAAGGCTCACAAGATAGATCAGTGTACTTAACACACCTACACATGTCCCATTTCAGCAATTACTGCAATTTGACACTGTTTTTTACCCATTTCTGCTTATGTAAATTATCTTAGTTATTGAGGTAATTATTCATAGATGCTTTTATTCATTTACAAATTTAACAATATATTTAGTTCCTCTGAAACTATATTTTTGTTTTGTCTGCAATATTATTAATAATTGATACAATCAGGATAGTGAGTTGACTAAGAACACTTGTTATAAGATAACTTATATGTTACATGTTTTCATATGAAAAGTATTTGAATGTGTGTTTTTAAAAAGCTATGCAAGAAATAAGAAAAAAGTCAGTGATACACATAAACAATATACTTTACTGATCACTCTTATTTCTAAAGCCATTAACTTGCTGAAGTAACCAGGCCATTGGTATTTAAAAGTTCCTATTTTATTGACAAGAGGTTAATTTTTAAAAGTAAATGTTTAAGTGAAGTATGGAAATATCCATTAAGAAACATTAGCACTAATGATGTTTTAAACTTTTAAAATGTTGAAATTATGACAAAGGATCAATTAATTTCACCTATCCTTCTCCACAAACTCTACTGTGTACTGACCTCTTTTGGATGTACATTAATGAGCCACAAAAGGCAAAATGAGTCTATCAACAAAATTAAATTAATGAAATATAAGAAAGTAGTGACTGTCACTATTATTACTCCATCCATTATGAGTTAAATTCTAAAAAACAATAAAAATAAAAGATATGTTAATTTGTAAAGGAAACAAATGGGCACATCAAATATTTTTAAAAACCAATTTTTTTTCAAATACTCAAATGCACAGTGAAAAAGTCTACATGAAATTCAAAGGAACAAAATAACAGAGATTAGCAATTTTCATTCATAGTAAAAGTAAGATGAAGATTTCTGTAGTAAGATAAGTACAGTAACGTGAAATGTTATATCCAAGTTAAATATTGAAACTCGTGAAATTCAAGACTTCTAAATATAATGTATAGTTTAGTATAAGTACAGACTAATCCATGAAATACTGTTTTACAAAACTATTTCACGAAGTTTAATTTGAGTAGTCCTGTAAAACCTGCCTGACTATGTTCACAGTTAAGGACTATTTTGTGAAAGTTAGACAAAATAACCATATTTGCTATTCAGAGGAATAGGAGTAAAGTTTTAAGAAATTCTAAGTGATTGTATTTTTATATTATTTCCATAATTTTCTAATTTACATAAAATTTAAAAATCAGGAAGGAATACCCTTTTAATATGAATGATGAGATAGCATTTAATATGTTCAAAACACATCTTAAGTGATAGCTCTGTATTCATATTGAGGATTTGGACTTCGCCTCCTGTTTCTTGGTAACACAAGGGATGTCAACATCAGCTTGAACATTTATTAATATTTGAATTGCTATATGAAAATTGGAAGCATCTTGGCTTTGTTATGCTAAGCATTTAAAATAAGTTACTTTTTATTGGCTCAAAAAATAGAGTCTAAGACATTCCTCAATCACAAAGTGGAAGTCATGCATTCTAAGCTACCCCAAACACTATAAACTCTTGTTACCTTCTTTTAAGAGTCAATCCACTTGGGCTTGCCAATTTCCTGGACAGAAGGGAAACAGACTTCAAATCCTCATTTATTTTGTTCCTTTGAATTTCATGTAGAAATACAGCAATATTGGAAGCTGGCCCAGAGTTACACTGGAAATCATGGTGCAAAGAGAAACTAGGTTCATAGAACAATGAGGTGGGGCTAGAGGGATGAAAGTACCCCAAAACCAGCTTCTTCATCAAATCTAATATGCTATTTTGCAAGGACTATTTATGTTCAATGATCACACCTAGGTTTTATGCTGCACAGCAGGTTTGAATACTTGGAACAGGGTTGAAGAACTAGGAAAGAAGACTGAGTCATTTGCCAAAATTACACAAAGCCCAAAAGAAACTTTCACTAATTCATTTTTTACAAAGACTGACTTCAGCTGTAAAGAGAATATTATCAGATCTAGAAGTAAGACAAATATTAATTGAAAATTTAGCTTTTGAAAATGCCAATTCAGACTATAAGGGGCAATTAAGCTTTTAAAGGCAAGATCAGTGCAAATAGATGAATGGATTAGAAATAGAGCTGATATTGGATTCTGTGCTATGATGTTGCTTTGATAGGATCAGTAAATTCTAGAAATTTTAATAAAAGTCAAAAATGTCAGATATTTTAACTGGGTAAACAAGGTGATTTGAAAAAGGATTGCAGGCGAGATGATCCTCGGGAAAAAGTTTTTTTTTTTTTTTTCTAGAGATAACCGAAAGAATGACCCAGCATTCTGGAGGATGCAAAGGTGTAACATTGTACTTATGAATGTAGATCAACAACAGACAGGTAAGGTAATCCTTTGCCATTGGGAAACACCTTGAGGGCCATCCTGCAAGGTCCAGTATCAAAGTTGGCTCAATCATTCTCTACCATCATTAGAAAAACTCATCCAGAGAGCAAGTAAAAAACTTACTAACTATTGTTTAAAAAACCAAACAAACATGGTTCTAGATATGACCAAAGACATAATAACTTCTATAGATGCAATAAAAAATTCAGAAGATGCTACAAAACTAGTATTAAGGCAAAATGCTATAAATGATCACAGACCAAAGCTAAAAATACATACAATAGCATTGAAATTGAGGTTTTGGTAGACACAGTTGCCTAAATAATGTAACAATAATTTAACCAAAATATTGGCATCCAAATTTGCCTCATCAGGAGGCAAATGTTCAATTTCTTAGGATTCGAACTTTACCTTGGGTTAAACAAAGTGCAAAATAGGTCAAATGTATGGGTTTTAATGAAGGGATGAAAAAATTAAAACCATATGTGGCTAAAATAGCAATGAATTTATGGGGCATGATTTGTTGTAGCAATTCAAAACACAGATTAACATTACTCCAATCTCAGAAACAAAACATAACATAAAAAATGCTTCTGAGAGAAACATTACAAAGTATTATCAAGAACAGTTTCAGACTGCTTAGGTTATACACAAGATGGAAACAATAATTGGTGGTTTTTCAAAGGTCCAAACTCTGCCTTTTAAAATGGTTAACTGACAAACCTGTGGCTTTCAACATCAGAAAAATTATAGGCACTAAAACATTGGTACAGAAACAACTAGATGCTCAACGTATTGAAAAACTTGACTAGACCTTAGCATTCTCCTGTACTTGTCATTAAATAGAAACCTAGAAAATGAAGAAAGTTAGCAGATATAAAAGCCACAAATAAGATGATTCAACCAATTGACTCTTTATAGCCTGGAATACCTTGCCTTCTCTATTACCTAAATTATGATCCATTATTGTGATTAATTTTAAAGGCTGCTTATTTTTACTATACATTTCAAGAACAGGATCAAGAAAGATTTATCTTCACAATGCCTACTTATAATAATTCCCAGCATGCTAAAAGGTGTAAATGTAATTTTTTTCTACAAGGAATGTTAAATAGTCCTACCTTGTGTCATTTGTCATATTTTGGAAAACAGCCATCAGAAATAATTCATAAATAATTACTTCAATCTATAATTTACTTCTATATGAATGAAATCTTACTAGCTTATTCAGAAGAGGTTACCATAGAAATCCAACCACAGAAAGTAAAGATGAAGAGAATCAATTATTAACTCTTAATGATTTTCAAAAATTATTGGTAGATATTCACTGGCTATGACCCACAATCGGATTAAGTAGTCTAAAACTAAGTAATTTATTTCAAGCCTTAGAAGACTTTAAGGACTTAAGTAGTCCAAGAAAATTAAAGACCTAAGTAGAAAAGTTTCTACATTTATTTTGAAAGGAATGTTGAGTCTTCTTCAATTAACAGGAATAAACTCAACAGACATTGTGATGTCTTATACAAATGCTGAAATTTCCTCATTATGGGCAGAAAAATGAACATTGGCAAAGAGCTTAGAATGATTTCTTGGGAGAGATTAGGAGCAAATACACCTAAATACAAGACTTCACTTTTAAAAAAAGAACAAATGGATCCTTCCTCACAATGTAAAGGTTCATCAATTCCTTGGGCACCCTACATTCTATACTGATGCAAATAAATCAGGAAAGGTGGGTTATAAATCAGGAAATTTAAGTAAAGTTGCTCAAAGTTCTTATGATTCTGTTCAAAAGTCAAAATTATATGCTATTCTCATGGTAGTATAAGGTTTTCCAGAAATTCTTACTATAGTTATTCACTCTTAATATGGAGAAAGAGTTATTTTAGATATGAAAACCACTGAACTTATTCCAGGTAATTCAGAATTAACTTTGGTATTCATCCAATTAAAAGAAATAATCAGAAATAGACATCATCTCTTATAATGAATATATATCACATCCCAAATGGGCATAGTAAGCTCTATTGTACAAGGTGATGAGGAAATTGACTGTCTATTGGTAGGGAATGTGCTAGAAACCTCAGAATTTCATTTCATGAGAAACACCATGTTAATACCAAATGCTTGAAGAAATATGTTTTTATCACTTGACAACAGGCAAAGAAATGTATAAGCTATTGTCCTACTTGTTCCTTGTATAACAAAACTCCAAAAACTTGCAGAAAGTAACCAAAAGTGTACTCAAAGGAATGAAATTTGGCAAATGAATGTATTTCATTTTCTGGAGTTTGGAAACTTAAAGTCTGTGTACCATCCATGGATAATTACACATTTATTAAAAGTTATGATCATCATGGGTATACCTGTACAGGTTAAGACTGACAATGCTATAGCATATGTCTCTAGTAAAATATAAGAGTTTATCCTTATCAAATATAAATCATATTACAGGTATACCACACTACCCTACAGTAAAAGCTGTTATAGAAAGTTATAGTCTCACTTTAAAAGAGACAGTTAAAAATGGTGATGGCATAACTGGATATCAAAATGTATAAGAATGAAAATAGATACATATCTATCACCATGCACAAAATTCAAGTCCAAATGGATTGAAGACCTCAACATAAAGCCTCATACACTTAGACTCACAGAAGAGAAAGTGGAAAGTACACTTGAATGCACTGGCACAGGAGATCACTTCCTAAATATAACCCCAACAGCACAGACACTGAGAGAAACAATTAATAAATGGTACCTCCTAAAACTGAAAAGCTTCTGTAAAGCAAAAGACATGATCAACAATACAAAACAGCAGCCTACAGAATGGGAAATGATCTTCACCAGCCACACATTAGACAGAGGGCTGATCTCTAAAATATACAAAGAACTCAAGGAATTGTTCATAAAAAGAACAAATAATTCAATAGAAATGGAGTACAGACCTTAACAGAGAACTCTCAACAGAGGAATCTAAAATGGCTGAAAGATACTTAAGAAAATGCTCAACATCCTTAGCCATCAGAGAAATGCAAATCAAAACAACGCTGAGATTCCATCTTATACCTATAACAATGGCCAAGATCAAAAACACTAATGACAACTTATGCTGGAGAGAATTTGGGGTAAAGAGAACACTCTTTCATTGCTGGTGGGAGGGCAAATTGTTACAGCCATTTTGGATATCAGTATGGTGATTTCTTAGGAAATTAGGAAACAACCTTCCTTGAAACCCAGCAATACCACTTTTGGATATATACCCAAAGGATGCTCAATCATACCACAAGAACATGTGCTCAACTATGTTCATAGCAGCATTGTTTGTCATAGCCAGAATCTGGAAACAACCTAAATTCCCCCGCAACCGAAGAATGGTTAAGGAAAATGTGGTACATTTACACAATGGAGTACTACACAGCAGAAAAAAATCAATATCTTGAAATTTGGAGGCAAATGGATGGATCCAGAAAACATCTTATTAAATGAGGTAACCCAGACCAAGAAAGACAAATATCATATGTACTCACTCATAAGTGGTTTTTAGACATAAAGCACAGAAAACAAGCCTACAATTAACAATCCTAGAGAACCTAGACAACAATGAGGACCCTAAGAGAGGCATACATGGGTCTAATCTACATGGGAACATAGAAAAAGACAAAATTTACTGAGTAAATTGGGAGCATGGGAACCATGGGATAGGGTAGAAGGGTAGGAGAGAGGATGGAACGGGAGCTGAGAAAAATGTATAGCTCAATAAAATCAATAAAAAAGAACTAGTTAAAAGATACAGTTAATAATTTGGTAGAGGTAATATAGACAGCAAGAGATAGATTGCACAGTGCCTTATTAACTTTAAATTTTGAATGCTAATGAGAAAGGAATGACAGTCACAGAGACATTGGATACTAGAAAACAAAAACTGCTGAATTAAATCAACCTTTTTACTTGAAGGATTTGTTGACCTCAGAAGGGAAACAGGATATGCTTTACATTAGGGAGGAATGGAAACCATCCAAAGCAGAAGGTTGGTGAAGATACATTTGAACAAGAGGGCCAGGTTTCAGGTCTATCAAGCAGCAGAAATTGGCAGTTCAGACATGTAGTTCTGAAGTTATGGATAAAAAAGATGGTCTATGGACTTTGCCTCCATTACTGAAGAAAGGCACTTAGGCAATGCATGTGCCAGGAGTGTCCCTGAATGGAGGAATAGAGAGGTCATTATGTAAAGCTGTGAAGGTGAAGCCTGGATTGCCTAGGAGACCCCAAGTCAGCTACCTGCTAAGGAAAGGTGATAATGGGAGTAGAACCAGGCCAAGAAAGAGAAGTCTATCACCATCACCAAATCTGAAAGAAGTTGGATATCTGAAGAGCGTTTTGACATCAGACATGGAGATCAGAGTTAGGAGTTTGCCCAACTGGTTTTCAATTTTGCTTTGCTCCATATTTTCTCACTGTGCTCCCTTCCCTGTGCTTTGGAACAGTATTTTACGTTTTGTACCATTATCTGTGGGAAGTATGTGATCCATCTTTTGATTTTGATTTTAAAGGGAATAACATTTAAGAGATTGCATAAATCTCAAAAAAGACTGAACTGTGGACACCTAAGTATTGTTGAGGCTATGATAGACAATGGGGACTTTTGGAGTTGGCTTGAATGTATGTTAGCATTGTGATATGCCTACCAAGCCTTTGGGGGCCATGAAGTGGAATGTGGTGGTTTTAAAAAAATGGGTCCTCAATGGTGTGCCATATTTGGAAGTGGTGTAGCCCTTTGAGTAAGTGTGTCACTATGGAAATGGGCTTTGACATCTTAGTTGAGGATCCTGATTAATTCCTTGTGTAACTTACAGAGGCACTTCTTTAGTACATACAGTTCTATTCTAGTTCTCAAGAGGGAATGCTTGTCCTTGGCTCTCATTTCTCTCCCAGTCAATTTCTGATATTAGAAAGAAACTGAAAAGACTAGATGATGAACCTCAAATATTCCATAGAGATCTGTTGAATATAGCATTTTAACATTTTTAAGCATAAGTGCCAGCTCCAGGTAGCAGCCCTAAGGTTCTCTCCAAAGGAGATGATGGGGCCACAGAAGAGCTCCATCTGTAGCTTGCTTTAAATGTTGCAAAGCTGGCCACTGGGTGAAACATCTGCCCTTCTCCTTACCTATTGCCCGGAACCTAACCAAACTGTGGCAAACGGAACCTTGAAAATCAGAGTTGACTTTCCCAGTTTGGCTAGACAGAGTAGGCCAGTCCCTCAAGTTTCCCCTCCAAAGGAACATTTCTTGTTTCTGGACAACTGAGAAACCAAGAGTGATTGCCCAGGTAGCTCATAAGTTTCTTTAACTAGTAATAGATTTGTGAGCTACTTGTTCTATTTTTCCAGCTTACTCTAGTCAAACTTCCCCTCTCAGATGTCTGTGGTGGGTGTTGATGCTCAGCCCCACTAGCAAAGGGGTACAGATCCCCTCCTTTGTCATCTCCGAGGCCAACTGATAGCTCACTCCTTCATCATTATACCTCGTCGCCCAACCCCATTATTGAGCAGAGATGTCATGGTTAAGTTATAATTTTACTTTCAACCAATTATTTTCAACTCTCCTCCTGGAATCTTTCTTCTTCTAACCTCTGATGAACCCTCTATGAGCACCAATGAATCACTATTCCCACTAACAGACTCCCTTATTAACAGAAAAGTTAGGACACTTCCTCTCCCTCAGTGGCCTTAATATCATCCTCCTTTGAAATTTCGTTTCTGGAACCCTACCTCCTATTCCTGTCGCACCCAAAACCATATTCCTCTGAAACATAGAATAGGCTTAAACCCAACAATACAGCCCTTTCTTCACAAAGGTATTCTAAAGTGCATTAAATCACCCTATGACACTCCTATCCTGCTTGCACTAAAGCCTGATGGTTCTAACTGCCTAGTCTAGGACCTCAGGATTATTATTGTATCTGTTATTCGTATATACCCAGTACTCTCTAACCACTATACTCTATTCTATCAGATTCCCTCCTCTTTACCTAAATTTTACTGTCCTGTACTTTAAGGGCACTTTCTTTGCCACTCTTTATACTAAGATCATAGGATCCCTCTACTCTCACCTGGAAGGGTTCTGACAATGTACAACATTCTAGTTTACTTGGACTGCCCTTTCCCAGGGGCTTCAAGAGAGCCCCCATTTTGTTCATCCAGGCTCTAGCCACTAGCCTTCTCTATTCAGTTTTATTCCCCAGCCACTTATTCCATTATTTAGAGGACTTTTTTTATCCTGCAGTACATCAGTGTTTCTGTCAGAGCCACCACTGCTCAGCTTCTTAGCTTTTTAGGAAACAAAGTCTCTACTTTCAAAGCTAAACGTTCTGTCTCTCAGGTCAAGATTTCTTGGCTTTCTGTCATACCCTAAGAGTTGTGAACTTACTCTCCATTGCAGATAATACTGTGGTCCCTCATACCTCCAGTCACCAAGGAAGAGATTCTCTCCTTCCTTGGCTTGTCAGAATACCTCAGTATGTAGAGTCCCAAATTATTTCTTCTTGTTTGGCCTCCCTGTGAAGCACCCAAGGGCCCTTTAATAGATTCTCTAGATGAGTGGTTCTCTACCTTCCTAATGCTATGACCATTTAATATAGTTCCTTTCGTTGTGGTGACCTCCAGCCATAAAATTATTTTGTTGCTGTGTATAACTGTAATTTTACTGCTGTTACATGTTGTAATGTAAAACTCTGATACACAGGAGGCTATCTATATGTGAACCCCAAAGGGATTGTGACCTACAGGTTGAAAACTAAAGCTCTTGATCCTTCTAAGCCTGTCACACCTTCCTTCTCTTCCCTCTGAAATGCAGCCCTACAAGCCCTTTGCTCTGACTGTCCCTGACCTTGACTAAACATTTTATTCTTTATACTTCTGAAAATAGGTGAACGGCTCTAGGAATTTTAGGACAAATGAGATTATTCACCTTTGCCCTTGCTGCCTACCTTTTCAAACATCCAGATACAACCGTCAGGGCATAACAGTCTTGCTTATGAGCATTATCAGCAGGATCTCTTAAGGCCCAGGTAGTTTCTAACCTCCCTCTTGGCGGCCCTCTCTGTCCTCTCATTGTAAAACTCTAGAATAACTCTGAAGCCATTTCTGACAACTTCGAGGCCATTTCTGAGGCCTCTCAGGCTTAGTGCTCCCCCCTCCCCTGGGAACCAAGGACCTAACAACTACACATGCACGTATTGAAATGTTGGAGAATTTCCATCTCCCTGTTTCATGTGGATGTTCTCCAAAAAGAGCTCATTTATTGAAATTGGGGCAAGATAACTCTCAGATGTTGACTCAGTCCCTGAAATAAGGTCACAATGACCCACAGATGTTCCCCCTTACCCTGCCTGATCTGGCAACCGTTCTTCCACCCTTTGTATAAGCCAATCATAATAATTGAAAAATAACCCCCCGGGCTCCACTCTCCCCCCAATTTCCCCTTCTATTCCTATAAAAATAGCCTGTAACAACTACTTGGGGTCCTTCACCTTTTGAGATGGATGGACCCTGTTGCGACAGAGTAAAAATCCTCATGCTTTTACATCAACTGTGATATGAGAGTGGTCTCTTGGGGTGACTCCTTGGTGATTGGACTTCAGAGTCCAACATTTGGTGCATTGGCCGGGAAATGAGTTGCCCCCAGACCCACTCCAGACCCACCCAGTTGGAGGTAAGAAAGAACAAGCTCACTTTTATGTCTCTCTGTTTGTTTACTATGTTTCTGTTTCTGTGTAATTGTGAGTCAGTATTTGAAAATTGTACCTGCCCTGGGCTAGTATTGCAACGAGACAAAGGGGGAGGCAGACATGTTCTGAAACCCCTGGCGCGGCCCTGGAAGACGTTCTATGGGCAAACTGAATTTAGGGGACTGAGAGCGACCAGGTCATCTGCCATCCCAAGGAAGTGAGACTCTTGTGGCCCGCTTCCATCTGGATTTACATCTATTGCCACGGGGCTCTTGGTTTTGAGTTTATGTTTGTCTTTTTTTTATTTTTGTTTTTGTGTATCTGTTTGTTTTTGAATTTGAATATGGTACAATGGGACAGCAGTTAACTACCTCTCTGACTCTGACTTTAGACCACTGGAAAGAAGTTGCAGACTGAGCTGTGAAAATCCGAAAGAAATGCTGGCAAATGTTCTGCCCCTTGGAATGGCTGACTTTTAAGGTGGGCCAGCTGCAGGATAGGGACATTTAATCTGGATACTATCTTGCAGGTTAAAGCAAAAGTCTTCCAGCTCGGCCCACATGGACATCTAAAACCAGGTTCCTTACATCATTACCTGGGAAAGCATGTTTAGGGACCCTCCTCTGGGTCAAAACCATTTATTCTGCCTACAGGAACGCAAAGCCCAGTGCAGGCACTGTAGTCATCTTCCACCCCTCTGACTCTGAAGACAGTAGTGTCAGCCCTGTTTGTTCCTCCCCCGTCTCTTTTTCCTCTTCAGGAGCAAACAACACCGAAAACCCAGACTTCTCCGGTTCTTCCTGATACCCTTCCCCTCCTTGGTTGGAAGCACCCCCCACACCCATTCCCACTGAAAAACTTCAGCACTCAGCTTTTGGGCTGGCTGTATCTATGCGGGGATAGGGGAGGGACCTTCCAAACACTTCCCCTTCACTTGGTCCCTCAGGCTCTGACTGGAATTGTAGAATCTGTTCTGACTAGCCACCAGCCGGCTTGCAATTTCAATACGGCAGCAGGTAGGGGGCAGCTGACAGTCCAAAGCCAGCTCTCGTGGCAAGTCTCAGAGGGGTTGCAAGGCACCCCACTAATTTGGCCAAGGTAAGAGAGGTGCTCTAGGAGCCAGTTTAACCACTATCTGTGTTTCTTTAATGTTTAATGGAGGTTTACAGGCATTTTAATCCTTTTGAAGGTCAGCAGGCAGCAATAGCCATGGCCTTCATAGGACAGTCAGCATCAGATATAGGAGTCTGGGAGGAGGCTGCACAGGGAGGGGCCTTAGCATACACGTGGCCCCAGTGGCCAACAAAACCACTGAGACCTTCATCTCTGGCCTGCTGGACAAGATCCAGGGCATGCAGACACTGAGCACACCCCAGAAGAAGACTGAGACGGCCAATTTGGTGGCTAAGAAGATCATAAAAATATCTTCCCAAGGTTTGGGATGCCCAAGGTAATTGGGACCTGCCTTTGTTGCCCAGGTAAGTCAGGGACTGACCACCAAACAGGGGATCAATTAAAAATTACATTGTGCTTACCGACCCCAGAGCTCAGGTCAGGTAGAAAGGAAGAATAGAACCCTAAAAGAGACTCTGACAAAATTGACGAAAATGACTGGACAGACCTCCCTCTCTCTGTCATGTTCTGAATTCGAAACACCCCAGGGCAATTTAAACTCACTCCTTATAAGATCCAATATGAGGGCCACCACCACTTACTAAAGCACATGAGATACATAATCCTGATACTCTTCTTCCCAGACTTTTATCTGTCCACCTGAAGGCCCTCCAGATCTCCAAGCCCAAGCGTAGAGACCCCTGGCCACTGCCTACCAGCCTGGCCACCCGGAGACCTAGCATCTGTTCCAGGTTGGCGATTCAGTGGTGATCCAGGACCCTCCCAATGGAAGCTTCAGCACACCCAAAATCCTCTAAAGCTAAGCAAAGGACTCTTGTGAGAATACTGAACAAACTCCCCAGGACTCTTATCCTGCTTGTAGACATTCTGACTGGTACATTTGTCCAGGGTGGGCTGAAATATTTTATTATGTTGCCTGGGGATATGAAACCAGTACCAATGCCTCCCAGAGGAGGACTTAGTAAAAGAGATTTAGTGTCCTTCACTCATACCATACCAGGAGAGTCTAAAATCACAATCACTTTATAGGTCTGGTAAAGCCTGCTGTTCTGATACTTCTGCCTCACAATACTATAAAGACCTGGGTATGACTGTATATGGGCTGGTTTCTGTCATCTTTCGGTTTCGTCTGTACTTAAATATAATTTATTTATCCTTCTAAGATCTCTGATTGTATTCATGGCTAGGCCAGTTATAATATCAGTTTAAGAGCAAAAAGGATATCCAAATCCTTACACAAAGCTATAGCCAGCTTGTTAGCTCATTATATATAAAGGTCTGAGGATAAAAAAGTTTATAAACATTTGGTGTAGGAGGGTCCTTCTGTATTTGGGTTACTTTTATTGGTTAATAAAGAAACTGCCTTGGCCTTTTGATAGGGCAGGACTTAGATAGACAGGGAAAGAGAACAGGATACTGGGAAGGGGACAGAGTTAGAGAGAGCCGCCCGGCATGAAGCTCCCAGGTCAGACACGCTGAATTTCCCAGTAAGCCACGACTCCTGGTGACACACAGATTATTAGAAATGGGTTAAACAAATCTGTGAGAGTTAGCCAATAAGAGGCTAGAGCTAATGGGCCAGGCAGTATTCAATGAATACAGTTTCTGTATTATTATTTCGGGTATAAGCTAGCCAGGCTCTGGGCGGCGGAAGCCGGGCAGCCGCTGGGACCAAAAGCAGCCCGCACACCTCTTACTACAAACATTAAGGGTTTAAAAAGTAATTTAAGATAGTTCTAATAAACAATAAAACAATGACTACATACTGTTTGGGTTACAAGCTCTGCATTTTCTGTGTTTTTGCTGGGACTCAAAGATATGAGTCTATTTTTACTGTTTTATAGATAACTGTTATTTGCTATTTCTATATTATAACTTTTAATATGGGCCTAAAAGTTTCAAATGTATTAACTTCTGTTCCTAGTTTAAATTTGTCTCAACAGGTTTCCCCTTGGTTGGTGGACACAAACAAGCATCAATTGCTGACTACAACCTGCTTCAAATGACTGTGGACCGTGGACTTGCTAAAAACTGATGTGGACCAGTCTAGCTGATGTTAATGCTCCCTGGCTCATTCAACAATGTCCACAAACCAAATGTTCCTAAATTTTCTCTTTTTCACCAGCATTTCACCTTTGTTAACCTTTGACAATGATGCCGCAAAGTCAGCTGGAAGCAGTTAAAAGAATACATTGTCCAATAATCACTGGTTAAAATGCTAAGTAAAAAAAAAAATAAATAAAAAAAAATAAAAAGACTCTGTAATCGGAAGAGACAATTTGGCCAAAGTTAGCAAAGCCAGCTCATGATTGAGCTGACACTTAGGACCAAGAGGAGTGGGGAAATGTAGGACCCTCACCCCTTATTCTCAAAGGGCAAGAAGAAATTTCCTAGCAAAATGTTTTCCCAGGAAGATAGTGGCCTTCCCCTCTCCCACCCGGGAGATTCCGATTACCTTTTGAGGTGGATGGACCCTGTCAATCCTCATGCTTTTACATCAATTGTGGTATGAGAGTGGTCTCTTGGGGGCAACTCCAGTGGTTTTTCAGGGGAGGATGGGAAGATCAGATTTCAGACATGTGCCTGCTAAAAGAAGACATAAATATCTTCTTGTTATGGTTGACAATTGCTAAGAATGGGTAGAAGCTTTCCCTGCTACATTTAAGACTGCAGGTGGTTATTTCCTACCTAACAAATGGCATTTTGTCCAGATTTGGAGTTCTTAGATCCATACAATCAGATAATGACCCTGCATTCACTTCCAAAATCACAAAGTTAATCTCCAGAGACTTAGGGGTTCAATGACACCTCCACAGTCATTATTGACACCAGTCCTCAGTGAGGTTGGAAAGTGCTAGTGAACTTATTAAGACTCGCTTATCAAAAGTGTCTTCTGAACTTCATTTTTTTTTTGCACTCAACTTCTACCTCTGTCCCTCACTCACATTCAGGTCACACCCTGAGCCACTCTCTCCCTTAGCTCTTTGAAGTGATGTATGGCTATCCCTTTATTCTAGGAAATTTAGCATCTTTGGAACAAACCCACTCTATGACTATTTTCCCTTTTTCACTCTCTTTCACACCTTCTCCAAGAACACACTGACCATGTTCTTCCTCTGACATCTACTAACGCTGTCACCCAAACCATATTGCTGGTAGATTGGGTTTATTAGACAACTTCTCTTCAAATCACTCTAGACCAGTTCATATCTGGTCAGCCTTACAGCACCAACAGCAGCTAAAATTCAAAGAATTAAAACCTGGATTCACCTGCCACAAATGGGTACCTCACCCCTTTTCTGGTAAATATAGCTGTCAGTCTGTAGGGCCTCTGAAGCTTCAGCTCTCTTGCCTAGCACTTATGCCTTAGAATTGCCTCCTTTCTCACCTTCCTGATTGAGGCTCCTTTTGTTTTCCTAACTTCCCAGACAGCAGGACTTCCACAAGCTACAAGCCTGGAAATTTCATATATATATATTCAATTGAAAATAATAGACATTTTTGTTCCTTCTTTGCCAAGTCCCTGGATATCACTCAGTGATCTGTCTAACTTTTGCCCCAAACAGCTTGCTTCTATGTTTGCAGAGGGGGAGAATTTAAATTTCTCAAGAAAATATCTGATACCCTTCTAGATGATAAAGTAGAGATCATTCAGTGGTCTGAAATCATCCTACAGTCCAGGCTGTGGGAGAATTCTCTTGACTCATCTTTTTGTAAGACTATTCTAAATGAATCTCTGTCTCATCCATATCTACAATAAGAGTGGGCCCCTTAACAGAACCTCATGCTTCCTTTGTGTTCCTTTGCAAAAATTCTGAAAGTGGCATTTCCTCTCTACCACAACCCTAACCTATCTGTAATGTAAGAAACCCTTTCTCCCATTCATTACCTTGCAGAAGAGACTACATAGTCCCTTTATCAGAACAACAGGTTGGAATGTCTCATCCCCACCCCCCAAAGAAATTCCTTTTCCTGAGTTCAGACCTTTAGACAGAATCTACCTTGAAGAAAGTTCCTACTTGTTAAATAAATAAATAAATGTGTCATTCTCCTTACTTCTAACAAAAGGGGTGGGTGACTCTTCCATTAGCATCTGACTGTTAACTTTTCAAGGTCAGTCCTAGCCTCTAGACTCCCTCCATCCTAGCTCCAGAATCCCACTCCATATCAGAGCCTTCCTTTCTCTACTCTAGTTCCCATACAACTCTGAAAACATTCCCCTTGATGCTGTTTTGGGGAGAGACAGTCCTGGCAGTTTGTAATAAAAGTTTTCCTTTCACCCATGGAGTGGCTATTTTGGCTTCTTTACTAGGTCCATATTTCATTCAAACATTTTTAAGGGGAAAGTTATGTGGGAATGTTCGCATCTTTTTCCTTAGAAGGCAAACAGTGGCCTATGAAGCCCTTCACTTTCATTTCTATAAGAAATAAGTCGGACTTCATATATAATTAATTAAAATCTAAAAATAAAAACATATGAATATGTGCTTGTAACAGCAATTAATTAAAAATATAGACATTGAATTTGAAACAGAACGGAGAGAGGTTATATGAAAGGGTTTGAAGTGAAAAAAAGGTAAGGAGGAAATAATTTGATTATATTATAATGTCTGAAATTACCTCACATGAGTGAGAAGAAAGCAAGAGACACAAACAAACCCACTTAGGAGTTTATTAGAGGGGGTACGTACAGTCCTGGGGATCAGTGTGCAGAGAGAGAGCAAGAAAATGGCACATCCAGCTTTTAAAAGCTGCCTCCCCGATGCACACAGGGGGTTGGCGTGACTTCGTAATATGCTGCTGACACAGATGGGCAATGCACACATGTGCACAAGGGTTTTAGTGAGTCACACGTGGAGGTAACCACGCAAGCATGCACATGGGCCACGTGGGGGCCCTTTGTTCCTGAGGGCCCATCCGCACGTGCCTGCCTTTAGAACCTGGAAGTGCAGCCTTATCTGTGGCTGAGTAATTACAATGTCAAAAGTAAAACGCATCATTTCCAAATAGACACTCATGTTCCTTGGTTAAATTTCAGAAAAATGACTTTTAATATTACAGTTATTTCTTTAAGAATGATCATTAAAAATGAAACTTCTATAAATGTCCATTACTGCATTTTCATGTGGCCATTTCTGAAAGTATATATACACATGTTTGAACAAAAAAACTAAATATGTATTCTGTATATCAATGTCTTAATTATGGCTTCTGTTAGTGTGAATAGTTAGCCATCAACTCTTATAAAGAAAAGCATTTAATTGGGGGTACCTTACAATTCTTAGGTTCAGTAAATTATTATCAGGGTATAACCTGGTAGCTTGTATGTAGATATTATGCTGGAGAGGAAGCAGAGACATCTTGATCGACAGGCAAGAGGAAGTGAACTGAGTGTCACGATGAGTCTGATAAAAGGAGACCTCAAAGCTGACAGTAAAACAATTCCTCCAACAAGGTCATACCTACCACAACAAAGACACAACTTCTAATTTTGCTACTCACTATGGGTTTATGGAAACCAATAACATTCAAACTACCACAATCACGATTAAAGATATGAATGAATCTGGTAAGATGGCTAGTGAGAAAGAAAAGCCTTCGAGACCACAAGCCTTACCGAAGACTTTAATGAAGAATCATGAATAAAAACCACAGAATTGTAACAATAAATCCACAGCTCATTCAAGAAAAATCACCTGAAAGAAACTATAAAATGTGCATTGACAACAGATTGCCATTGTGTCCTTTCAGCTGAAGGAGATGGATGCTCATTATGACTTTCATCTCAGCTGCGTGTCTAGCTGGTGTTTTTGAAACCAAGGAAATAGTGCACATTTTGAGCCTTACAACTCATGTATTCAGGAAAGCAGGTCACTTACAACAGCATTTTTAATTTGACAGGGGACTACACAAACATTTGGTGCTCTTTAACTGTTGTCACAGCCATCTATTACATTAAGAACAAGTTGATTTTAATATTTGTCAAATTAAAAAGCATTGTATCATGCTGACCTTGGGCATTCATTTCCATAATTGGCTTTCTGCTTGCTGTGTATTATCTGACACCATCATTTGATTACTGTTCATTTTTTCCCTGAAATTCTGAATCAGTTTCTAACATAGCCTGCATATTAATAATTTGTGTTCATCATGCCTTATTTTATGGAGTCATGTTGCAAAAATCTCTCTCTTTTTCTTATAAAGCTTGATATAAGACACTTTGTTTTCTATATCTGAGGAACAAATTTAATGCACATTTTTTCTTTTCAATAGTAGAGCAGCAAAATTGGACTCTAAATAATACTTTAAATGGTTAGAATATCCAACTCTTGGCCTTGATTTCAGGATATTTTAGAAAATTATGTGAGAACCATGTAAAACTGTGACTTTTGTATCAGTAGTATTTTCATAGCAACAATCAAATCAAGTAAAGTCTCTGATTAAAAAAAAATCATTTACTTATATCAGGATGTTTGCTGTAGTTCTGTTAGGTTCTACTGCTATAATTTCTAAGATTTAGAACTAAATGCTGATTACTTGCACTTTGATGCTGCCCTGACATATTTTGAATAGTATTGTCCATTACATATTCAAGGCAAGAACAGTCAATTTCAACAGAAGTCTTAGTTTTCAGCCTCCTACAATTTTCCCAGTATGAACAATCTAGAAACCTTCCTGTTGGCCACCTTGTGGTAAGAGACTTCTCCTGTGCTGTATACTGACAGGACACAATGGTTATGGATGGACTCCTACTGTTTATCCTCCTACACCCTAGGGAGATTGGGGGCCATACTGTCATTGCTTTAGTAAAATCCTACAGGATACACATATGTGTATTCCAAATTCACAGTTATACTTCTCCAACTGTTACAGTTTGAATGTGAAATGACCCTGTATGTGGAATTCGGTCTTATTGCGTGGGTTAAAAGTAAGAAGCCTAACACTTTTTTCAAGAGTTCAGCCTCGCTTTTCCACCCTTGCCATAGTGGACTGTTCTCAAACTGTGAGCCAAAATGAATAATTCTAGCATCAATTTGTTTGTTAATATTTTATCATAGAGACAGGAAGAACTGCTAGACTGTTGATATGCTGCTTGAGTTTTGACCCGTACCACATGCATGCACACCAACATATGCATGCATGCACACAAACACATACACACATGCACAAAGCTTTTGTGTGTGGCTTAACACCTCTGGCCCCTATTGCACCGCTTTCCCTCTTGATCCTTTGCATGAATGAGTACAGAGCTCTTCTGAGTCTGCCATAGGTTTTACATATATTCTTTAGGTCCCAAACACAAAAGTGCAGGGTGACTGACTACATTTTAAGATGTCAGTCTGGAATCAGCTCAGGCTAGACACAAGAATACTAGCACAAAGATAAAATTCTACTACAGGCTTTCCTCAAGTGCCTGTGAAACAGGTTTCTGTCTGCCAAAATGAGTCATTTTCATTACCTCTTCCTACCTCCTGCAAATGCGACATCAGCTGGGTTATACATCAAAGCCCCACACTAACCTCCAGGCTCCTTTAGTACATGCTAGCATGCACCTGTTATTGCTTACCAAGGACCCCAGACAGCCCCTTGGCTCTTTGTACCACCGCTTCTCTCCCACTATACTATCTCTCAGCTTGATCCCGTTTACAGCTTCCTTTCTCCATCCTGCTTTCTCTGCCCTTTTCAAACCATTAAAGCATCTCCACTCTCCCCCTACTCTGATGCTCCTGTGACCCATCCCAAGAGGTAGCATTGGCAGTTTGGAAACAAATCCTTTTCTGCACATAGAGCTGTTCATTTCTGTGGTTTCATTGCAGAGTTGCTTATAGTATCCTTTTCTTAAACTTTTAAAAGAAATTAGCTCTTTCCATTACTTTATATTAGACGCTCTCTGTTCTGTATCTCATTGATCAGTTTACTGAAACCCACTGCTTCTCCTCGTCAAGCTCTCCTACAAGCCAAACATAAATAAGAAATTCAGAGTTGTCAGAAAATTATACATATTCCCTGTGAGAGGGTTTCCAGTTGCAGACTAAACACTGGTAATGTGCTGGCTGACAGGAAAGGAAGCATTTCTGAAAGTCATACTTAAAGCATCCAGGGTCACATCACCTGGAGCCATGTCAGAGGTCAAATTTATATCCATTCTCAGAAGTGATCTCAAGACCTCATCGCAGAAAAGCAAAAAATGTAGGAAAAAAGAATGCTGCAGAACAAAGGAGCTCATCTCATGGAGAAAGGTGAGGGAGGAAGAGAGAAAGAGAGAGGCACAGAGAGAGCAGAAGAGATAGAGATAAATAATGGCCTTCTTTCATTTTTGTGTACTCCTCTTCATAGGATGGTTCCATCCACAATACAAAGCAGATATTTCTTTGACTTGTACAATGTTTTCTGTCCCCTATTCAGCAGATCAGGAAGTTCATTGTGTGATTTCTAATAGTGGGGAAGTCAGGGAAGCTCCACCCATGAGGTCTAATAACATGCCTACCTGAATGTGGCATGAAAATGACAATAGAGATGCTAAAGTGAAAGGGGGAAAGCTTGGGAGTCCTCAGGATGACACACACACACAATTTATATAAATAATAGAAAAAAGCTATAGACAACTAAAGAATGCTGAGTGTGGAGGCTGAAAAGTGCAGGCCCATTTCCACCTTGTCTGACAGTCAGAGAGTTTGGAGACTGACAGGCATAATTGCACCTCCTAACTCAGGAGGTGGTTGACAGGCTCTTTTGCAATTAAGATAGCTCAATGCCATCCTCATGGTTGGTCAGGATATACAAATGTACTTCCGCTCCTTCCTTTGTAACTATGAGGTCACCTAGGGAAGGGCGGTCTTCAGAATACCTGACCCAGAGCTTAACTACTTAGAAAACAGAATGCAAAGGTTTTGATGTCTCAGAGTGATGAGGCCATGGATTGTATGAGTTAAACCTTGGTATCATGTTAACAATGTCTTTTGTTATCTTCTCTCCCAGTTTACGTTGGGTATAAAAGCTGTGGAAAAATAAATGCAGGTGGATTTCAGGATTTCCGTAATCAGTGGAATGCCTTCCCGATAATTTCCATGTTTTCTGTCTTATTATTTTTATAAGCCTTCATATTCTTTACTTATTTTTCTTCAATATTCATGCCCCTACTCTAGTATTAAGTAATTTTTGTTGAGGTTGGTCTTCTACAGTTGAGCCCTGAGAATAATATATCCAATATCAAATTGTCAAACCTAAAAACATATAAACACATATATACAAATACTATTTAAAAGACTGTGTGAAAATGAAGTATCTATCTATCCATCTATCTTTCTATCTATCTATCTATCTATCTATCTATCTATCTATCTATCATCTATCTATTCATCGATCTATTTATAGATCTAGCTATCCATATAGATATAGCTATCTATCTATATCTATCTCTAAATATGTATTATCTATATCTATTTACACACAGAGAGAGATAGAGAAGAGATAGAGAGAGAGAGAGAGAGAGAGCACAGCTCTCATCTTAAAAAACATAATAAGAAATAGCATATTATGGTGTCATTCTGAGTGACCATAGCCTGGGAACACAGATTTATCTTTTTCACATTCCATATTCCACATGGAGACTTTTCCTGAAGTTTTTATAGGTATGCAGAACAATGAAATTCGTAAATCAAGACAAACTTAAACAAAATTGGTGGGAGAATAAGAAAGGTCTCTACTGCAAGATGGGGAAGCTCTTGTTTAAGCCCAAGATGCTATCTATAGCTCTTAAATTTGTGGAAACTAGTCATCTACTAAGTTAAAATATTTTTTTAAAAAAGGTTTAGGTTTTCTTTTTGTGTGTTTGTGTGTGTGTATTATTACAAGATGTTCATCAGACACAGGTGAAAAAGGACAGCCTGTTCCAGATTTCAAGAAAGAGTTCACAATAATCAGCCTTTGGACCTGCAATAGTTCAGTCTCTCTACAATACTTGAGTTCTAATCAGTCAAGGAGTCTCTCCATTCACTGTATTCACAGCTTCTTTCCAGGATACATACGTGAACAATAATTAAAGAAATGAGGTCATGCATTTGAATGATAGCAAAGTGAGGTTTTCAAGGGAACAGAGTGAAAGGAAAGGTAAAGTAATTATCATATACATGTAATTTCTTTCCTCTTATGCTAGTTAGCTCTACAAGTACACTTTGGTAATGGGGGCATCTTTCAAGGATTGTCTTTTTGTAACATGAGGACAGGCTTGTTGGGGTTTATGTCCTGCCCGGTTCCCACAGTTGTTAGGAATCACACAGATCACACAGAGGTCTACATAAGTTATAAAACTGATTGGCCCCTTAGCGCAGTCTTCTTATTAACTCTTATAACTTTTATTAACCCATTATCCTTATCTACGTTAGCCACATGGCTCAGTACCTTTTTCAGAGGGGCAGATCACATCCTGCTCCTTCGGTGGTCTGGGCAGGACTGGGGAGCAAGCTTCCTTCGTCCCAGAATACTCTTGTTCTCATTGCCCCACCTCTACTTCCTGTCTGGTTTTCCCACCTATACTTCGTGCCTGGCTATCAGCCAATCAGCATTTATTTAAAATATAATTGACAGAATATAGATGATAGTTCCGCATCTTTTCATCTTAACTGTGTTGTAATACAGGAGTGCGGGTGTGTATGTGATATTTTTACACTGTGTGAAGATGTATTTCTGTGAATGATTAAGTATCAATAGTTAGGCAGGAGATATAGGTGAGACTTTTGGACAGAAGATAGGTTGAGTCACCAGACAGACATGGAGAGGAAACAGGAGGTGCAAGATGAAAGAGGTAACGCCGTGTGGCAGAATGTAGATGAATATAAATGGGTTACTTTAAGTTATAAAAGGTAGTTGAGAGAAGCCTAAGGTCAAGCTGTCGCAATTAATAATAAGTCTCCATGCTCTTATTTGTGAGTTGGCAATTGAAGAAAAATCTGATGACATATGGCATCCAATGTGGTAGCACATAATTTCGCAGATGGCCTGAGAAACCTGGAAAACATTTCCGAATACAGAATCAGATGTGGCTTGCAGGCAACCTCATTCTCTCAAGCAGACCCAGTCCTTGTAATTTACTAAGGCATGGCCTCTTCGATAGATATGATTACTTGAGCAGCCTGTGTGCTACTGAAAGAAGAGACTGGACACAAATGCCTGCTGCATTGCCGACACATCAATTTCCCAGAACTGGGGTGAGAAATGCTGCTCCAGGGTCAGAGCAGGCCAGGCATGAGCCTAGGCTCGCTTTGTCTTCTGTGGTCAGAGAATGTTGTACACATGTAGTAAAGCGAGGTCCATGGAGAAAAAAGAAAAACCTCTGAACAAGTAGAAGGTTTTAAAAATGTGCTTAGATGCTAAAGAAAGTAACTAAAATGGATATAGACAGTCATAGAAAAGCAAGTAGTTTTAAAACAAAATCAGTTTTGATCAGGAAAGACCTATGGAAATTCTTGACTATACACAAAAAGAAAGTAAAAGAGAAAATTTATAAAGTAGTGACTTATAAGCTGTTTCTTGGCAAGGGAACAGCTCTGATACTGGATGAGATGTAATAAATCTTGTTGGCAGTAGAGTCCTCAATACTATCACTATATGGTGTCTTCTTATGTTATGGGTAGAGGTTTGGTTATATGCTTTGGGATAATGCTCTTGTACCCTGTAAAGATTTGTTACTTGTATTGGTCTAATTAAACACTGATTGCCAGTAGCCAGGCAGGAAGTATAGGCAAAGTGACAGGACTAGGGGAATTATCAGAAGAGGAAAGGCTCAGTCTGCAGTCACCAGCAAGATGCAGAGGAAGGAAAATGAGAAGGCCTAACTGATAGAAGGTAACAACCCGCATAGCTAGCACAGTCGAGAATTATGGGTTAATTTAAGTTGTAAGAGTTAGTTAATAAGAAAGCTTGAGCTGAAGAGTTTCTAATTGTTATTAGCCTCTTTGTATTTCTTTGGGATTGAATGACTTCAGAACCATGTGGAATAAAATCTCTATTTATAGTTAAGCAGTCCAAAGAGACTTAAAATTAGCAGATGCCTGTTCCCTGCTCAATCATAGACAAAAATCTTTAGCTGACTTGTGCATACCACACATTCCATACTTGTGTTAGTACAGATAAGTACATTACCTTTAAAAGCTTGTTTATTTTCAGAAAAGAAAGGGCCAGACAACAGTGAAAACAAGTAGTTTGGTTGATTCAGCCGCTCAGAATATTTCTATTGCAATTGCCACAAGATGCTATATACAGAACAATGTCAGAGCTGTTAGCTGAGATAATATAGCCTCACAGACTACTCCACTCAAAGTTTCAGTTAAGGTCTATATTTTCACATTAAACAGAGACAACAACAACAACAATAATGATAATAATAAGTAATGCAAGTAATTCTCCCAAGACTTGATTAATATTCCAATTTTCTTATGGGCCTCTAAAGATATTGTCAAACCCAGACTTCAGGAAGCAGTCAAGAGAACATAATACACACAATCCCAAGACTTAGAGTGGGTGGTTTTGGTCATTTGGTGGCTTATGGATGTTTATCATTGTTTGGGCAGGATGTTTCTGTCCTACCCAGTCCCACAGCCTTTCAGTCCCAAATAAACATACAGAGGTTTATATTAATTATAAACCCTTTAGCTTCTCAGTTCATGCTTATTATAAACTAACTCTCACAATTCAAATTATCCCATAATTCTTGTCTATGTTTAGTCACATGTCTTGGTATTATTTCTCAGTGATGCAGTCTTATTTTCTGCATCTGGATGGTAACTCTTTGTGTGCCTTTTCTCTTTCCAGAATTCTCTTAGTATGGTTATCCCACCCATATTTCCTGCCTGGCTATTGGTCAATCAGTGTTCTATTAAACCAATATGAGTGACAAATCTTTACAGCATACAAGCATTATCCCATAGAAGTTCCCATTTTTTCTTTTCAAAACAAGATCTTGAATCTAATCTCCTTTGTGTAGCTTTTTTCCTGACCATTGCAACCAACACATTAAACAAAGACAAATATCTGTAAACCACTTATTGGGAATGTAAGTGTAGTTTTCTAGGCTACTTCCTGCTGATTAGGGGCACTGATAATCATATGGGGAACTGAAGAAAATTTAGGATTATGATCAAGTCTTAAATGGAGTATTTTGTGAGGCTGGTTCATCTCAGTCAACAGAATTGAAGCTGTTCTGGATGTAGAACTCAGAGGAAACTGCAACAAAAGTGGTCTAAAATGTTAGATCATCTGGGCTATTTCTTCCTATCAGAGATTTTTCAGGGGGTTTTCCTTGATTAAATCTTATTTTTCTTAACCAAGAATGAGTCCTCCATCTCCCATTTCCTGTGGAAACAAAAGTAAAACCCCCTTTTCAAAGTAAAAAATCTTTGGCTTAAATTTGAAGTCAAGGCCTTTTCAAAATGCGTAGGTTGGATTAACCCAGCAGCATTCATAAGCAAACTCCCTTTAGCAGCTGTTGCTCCTTCCTCAGCAGTCAAACAATTCAATGATACAATGACATACAGTATCAGATTCTCTGTGTAGTTTCCATGTTTACATGGATTTTTTTTTACTCTATTTCATTTTTATTTAAATTTATGTTTTATGAGAAAGGATTTCTCTGTGTATCTTTAGCTGTTCTTGGACTCCCTCTGTAAACCAGGCTGGCCTCCAACACATAGATTCACCTGCCTCTGTCTCTCATGTGCTAAGATTAAAGGCATATGCCACCACACCTGACAACTCTATTTCTTTTTGAAGGACTTTGTCTATCATTTTTTTCTCTTCCAAGCCCATGTATATTTGTAAACACACTGTAAACTCTTTAGAGTTTTATTAATTTGAATATCTCTTACTGTATATCTCTATCTTTTTCTGAATACATGAATCTTTAATCTGCTAAGTGATATGGCTAGAAATAAAGCTGCAGCTTCGGTGACTGGCTCCATCCAATTCTTTAGATTTTTAAGAGTCTAGCTTCATGGCAGAGGCACTAGCAGGGGCCAGAATTATTGTTACAACTCTGTGGAGTTTCTATGTCCATGCCACCACCAAGAAGCCTGATGGTGGTTGCTCATTAACACCATTTAAATGTTTGGGGGCAGAACTTCTTAAAAGCATTGTAAGGTTTTTTCCACTATGCTGAGTCAAGAAGCCTCTCTTAAAGGAGCCATGCCTCTGCTCACTTCTAGCAAACAGAGCCTATCAGAGAAAAGATATTATCAATTAGCTGTACTTAAATCTCTTTTTGTCTGTCTAAAATCTTTTTTTAAAAAAACTTTCTCAGGCTTTATGTGGAAATTCTTGCCAAACGTTTAGGCACTGTTTGTAGACAGAATTTTCTGTCCCACCCAGTCCCACATCAATTCAGTCCCAAAGAAACACACAGAAGCTTATATTAATTATAAGCTGTTTGGCCTCATAGCTCAGGTTTATTATTAACTACCTCTTACAGCTTAAATTAACTCATAATTCTTGTCTATGTTTAGCCATGTGACATGGTGTTATTTCTTAATGATGCATTTCACTTTACTTCCCCAGTCATCAGTCTGGCTGGTGACTCTGTCTGTGCCTTTCATCTTTCCAGAATTTTCTTAGTCTGGTCACCCCCATACTTACTTCCTGGCTACTGGCCAGTTAGCATTTTATTAAACCAACATGAGTAACAAAGCTTTATAATGTACTAAAGCATTATCCCACAGTGGTGGTTATAATTTGTTGTTAGTTATGGTAAGGAAAAAAACTGAATGAAGGAGGTTAAATTGAAGTATCTCTTTCTGAAAGGAAAAAAGAGACAATATGGTGTAGAAATAATGGCATAATGCTTTTGAACAACCACTAGTCTCAAATATTTTACATTGGTACAGATTTTTTATATTGATACGAATTTAAGGTTATTTTTGTTATACTGTGTATGTGTTTCTACTCTTGTTTAAGGTCTTGCACCTATGAAATTCATTTCAAATTGTAATGTGAAGTTTTACTTTTTGAAAGGTATTTAGGATAATAAAGACAGGTTAGTAGTCAGTCAAGTATAAGAATCAAACTTATCATAATGTTAGACATGGTTTCAAGGTCAAAAAGAAGTATATTTTAAGTAGATGGTCCTCAAACACTTTATAGACTTAAAGAATCTGGCTTTTGAAATGTTTTAATAACATAAGACTTTTCATGACAAAGAGACACATCTGCACCTGGAAGCACCAATTTACTTCACAAAAGATGATGGGCATTGAACAGCATCCATATGTAGTTTGCATTGAATGTGGCAAAGTTAGCCATTTGGCTAAGAAACTGCCATTTTCTCCAGTGCAAGCAGTATGCTTTCCAAACTGGACAATCAGGGCACAAAAGAAAGTGACTGTTGAACTTTTCCCAAACAAGGTAGGACAATTGTTTCAAATTCTTACTTCACAGAAAAGTCTATCAGATATTCTAGGTACGTAGGTTGAAAAAGGATTCCCTATTATTGCAAAATAATCTTGGATGACTGTCCAGGAAGCCAAATTCTGTGTCATTTCTATAATTTTAGAATTTATTTACCCTTCCTGTTTACTTAGGAAGTGTGATATTCTTCTTGGGTCACTGATGGATTTTAAGATGAGATAGTTATAGTTACAGTCTTCCTTGTTACCAAATTCAGAAAAGAAACTAAAGTGGTATAATTTGTCTGAGAAAGTGTTTTGAGGTCTAAAAAGATAGTTCTGTTTTGGTAATGCAAGTTAGAATAGAAAGTAAATTATGTACAATTTTTTGACTAACCAAGATAGAATAGATAATGGAATATTTTCTCTGAATTTGCAAAATACAAATAGATGGGATATAGTAAATGTAATTTTTACCTGATATTTGTTCTTCTTGTATATAGTTTTACTGTACTTCAATTAAAAACCTTTTCTCTTTATTTAGACAAAGAAGGGGAAATGTTGTTGGATAGTTGAACTACTGTAACAAAAAGGTAAACAGCTAATATCTAGACAAGACGTATAGGTGAGACTTCTGTTGAGAGAAGAACTCTTGAAAGGAGAAAATTGGAGTCACCAGTCAGACACAGAAACAAGAGGTGCAAGACTGAAAAGACAGAACACAATGTGGCAGAATGCAGATTAGGACAAATGGGTGAAGTTATAAAAGCTAGTAAAGAAAAACCTAAGTTAAAGCTGAGCTTTCATAATTAATAATGCGTCTTTGTGGGCTTGCAGTCTAAGAAAATTCAGTGAGAAATCTTGTTACTCATATACGCGTGTAAATGCTTTTTGCAAAAGTTCCCATGTGTATTTATTCTGGAAAGAAAAAAATAAGTTAAAATGTTCCCACGCCATGTTTTCATTTTTATCAATTTTTAATCAATAAATATATCTAAAACCAAAAATAGGAGAATATAGTTAATAACATAATAATAAAACAGCATTAAAAATCATCACACATTTACAAATTTTATAAAAGATGTGTGCTTTTGAACAGCATCCAAGTATAGTAAAATTGTAGTAACCAATCTTTGTGCCTTTCTCCTTTACTTGCTGTGCACTAAGCCCAATTAGAACTACCGTCTAATGACTTCCATGATCAGAGATTCTTCCGCATTTTCACCTCTTCCCTATTATGAGGTTTCAATTAACACAATTACTATTCTGTCGAGGAGGATGGGATATGGTTCTTTATTTCAAAATTATGGTTGTCAGCATTCTGGATAGCAACAGCTATACTATGGAGCTCTGTTTCTCCTAGCTGGACTAAAACACAGCACAACAGAAGAGAGAACAAATAAGCCAGTAAGCCACAGGTATATACCTAACAGTGGCAGAAGATTCTGCCTGAATATGGCAATTAGATGGGTAAATTTGAATGTCAGCATACCGCGAGCCACAGAGAATTCTCACGACCAATGGGGTCACTGAGATAACCCAACCACCCAAAAGCAAAATTTAAAAATAATTTAAAATTCAAAAATGTTTGTATATATGTTATTCCATATTTCTGCTGGACTGATAAAAAGTACAATGAAATGACACGTTAGAGATGGCAGCTTCAGGATGGGCAACGAGATGAATTTCTTACTGCTAACTCAGTGGCACAAGCATACTTAACCTTGTTTTTCTCCCATGAAACCAGGTGAGGCATGGACAGCCTGGACTATTTTTTTGAACAGTCAGGAAAGAGGTAGAAATGAGCTAAGTTTGGTCTCAGTGATAGGGCTGAACAGTATCAGGCACATTTGCCCAACATACACAAGTCCCTGAAAGGTGGGCTGTCCTAAAGTTTTCACTGTCTTCCTTTGATCACATCTGATGGAAAAAAGTAAAGAATAATCATAAGGACAAAGTTGTTCAAAGATATTAAAGCTGAAAACCTTCATGTACCTGAACAGTTTTGTGGTTTTGGCTGACATTCTAGGATGCTCTTGTTGTTTGGCTAGGACTTAGTGCAGAGTACTGAGGTTTTCCACAGTGGAGCATTTGTCTAGGCTCTGCAGCCTCTCGGTAAGGTAGACCCATTCATATGCTGTAGCTTCACAGAGAGAGCAGCATGCATTAGGCTGAAAAGTCATCTTCCAACAGTGAGAAGGAATTGGACTGCTGTTAACTCTCTATGGAAACCTTTGGAAAGTAACAAATGGTTACTGTGATAAAAATGAGTCAGGGATGTGCACCTCACAGCTGCGTTGAAGACACTTTGCATTGTGCTCACATTTTCTTAAATGTTCTTCCCAAAGTTGCTCAGCTGGAACTCTGGAAAGAGGCTGGCACAACTTGCTGAAGATACATAAGAGGTAGAGGGAACAGCAAGTGGAGAATGCAGTCTTCAGTTAAAAGTTGAACACTCAGTTTCCAAAAGCTTCTGGCAGAGTCATGGTAAAAGAAAGGAGCAGGCCAAAGGATGGGTGAGAATGCTAAATCTCTTTCAAGTCTATCAGGGTATGGTCCAGCATCATTTGTTTACAAAACGGCTCCTTTTTAGTTCACTTCAGATTGTCACCTAAGTCATCAATTGTCTTTTTTTTTTTTTTAAGTTGGGCTCTGCATATTACAGCAGCTACAACATGAGTCTCTGCATCCTTGTGTTTGTAAAAATCTTTATTTCTACTTGTCTTCTTTTTAAATATACTTTTCTTCAATGCAAACACTTCCAGTTTTGATCTATCAGTCTGATCCACTCATCCATGTCTCAGCACTCTGCTAGGTTAGCCATTCCACTATGTGTTCCAAGTCTCCTTCAATAATAATCAAATATAAGCCACCTCTTCACACTTCCCTTCTGCCTCTTCTGCAATGTGCTTATCTTCCTTTGCTGGGTTTCCATCTTTCATTCATATTTTAGAGTCCTATTTTAGTCACCTTCATACCCCTCTCACTCTCATCCACAGCATTTTCTGTTTTCTCCAGCTCCCACAGTGGCCTGAAGCTCTTGAATATCGACCCCAACCTTTTCAACCAACGGAATCTAGATGTTCAAGAAGGTCCCATCAGATTCTGTCTGTACCTGGATCTACATTCTCTCTGCATTTCTGATTTGAATGATCAGGTCTCTCCTACCCATCCTTCTCTTTCTGGTGCAAAACCTGGATCTTGGACTTCACCTGACTCAAGGCAGTTCCCACCCAGCTGCTTTCTGAATTGGGTTCCTACCACTAATCTGGGAGTTGCATCTCCTTCTGCACTACTCATATTTCTTGTCTTTGACTGAACTTAACTTCATCACATATATTTGTCCCACAAGGGTTCATCCTCTTTTTGTTTGTTTGCTTAAATCCTATTTAATAAGTTGAATTTCATCCCAAAGTATATTGACCAAGAGCATGAAGGGTTTACCACTGTAGAATTAGCATGAATTTCAGAAAAAGGAATCTGTAGCTTCTTTAGCAGCTGAGACATTTAATAAATATAGCTAAAAGATTCATTTTATATACACATAAGTGGTAAGATGCACATTTTCACTGACAATATATATGTGTTTGTCCCTCTCCTTTGAATAACTTTGAGCAATGGAAAGGTTTTGAGTATACATTGTTCTTCTTATTGCTTTGTCCAAATTGCCTTGGGCACAGAATAAATCACAATAAACATTGTACATCAAAATGACCTTTACTATAATAAAGAGAAACAATACTATCAATTTAAGTTTACAATGGAGCTATATAATGGACTGTCAATGCCGCTTAAAGACCCATGTATAGCCTCTGGTGTTACTGGAAGAGAAAATAAGTAGATGGTGGTTAGCAGAAGGAGTGTGTGTCACTGGGGGTGTAACCTTGCATAGGACATTAGGAACTTTGGCCTTTTCCTGATTCTTTTCACTCCTTATGCACCATGTATTGAACTCACATTTGTTTGCATTTACATTGGTGACATAATGTACTACCACAGTTCCAATGCATGGCCAGTTCAATATCCACTGAAAGTTTAAGCCAAAACAAACATTTTTCCTTTTAAACGAGATGCATCCTCTTATTTTGTTAAAGTAAAGGAAAAGTGAACACAGAAAGAAAGTCAAAATAATTAATTGTTAGGTTATGTGAAATGCAAGAATCTTGATTCTTCCATTTATCCAGGATGGTGCTAATCATTTAAATAAGACAGCAACATAAGAAAAATAAAATATAGTGAAGTAATAATATAAAATAATATTTTCATAAGGTGTTTTAGTAATAAACTCAAAATGGAAACAAAATTTACTAAATGTGGTATAAATGTATAATGGTTATACACTATGAGAAATTAATAAAAAATAATTCATTTAAATACAAAAAATATATAAATTGAAATAATAGTTCCTGGAGTTTGTAATTGATTGTTTTAGTGTAATAAGAAAAATCTGTACATGACATACTTAAAAAATAAAAACTAAATTGTCTACTTTTGACAGCCACAATGAGCTAAGACAAAAATTTTACCATTCATGCCAATGGCCACACGGGTTTGCATACATTTATGAATGACATAGGAGAGTATGGCCAAGAGTAAGACTTAAAAAAACTGCAAAATTAGTAAGATAAAGAGGCCAGTTGTCAAAGAGAAGGCTGGGAATCTTCATACTAGAACTGCTTTTGGCACAGATGAAGAAATAATCTAAAGAGTCTAAAATTAACCCATGGCTCATTATAAACCACAAACATTCAAAAGCATGCTGAGAAAGCCTGCACTGATGTGGCTCACTAATACTGCTGCTTTTCAGGAGGCTGGGGTTGTGATCCTTAGCACGGCTTTGACATTGCTTGTATAGGTTTGCTTCTGCTCTCTTTGTGTTTTCCCTGGAAGTACATTCATTCTTAATAGAGTCTTTAGACTTTCTTGCTTCCAGATGTGTTTCTGTCTAACCCTTGGTCTTGGGATAGAAGGGTCCAGCATTCCTGAGAGGTACCCATTGAGCTCTGTTATTTGCCATTATTAGTCAAGTTTTAGGTACCAGATCATGTAATATCAGTAACAACAACATATTTAGGTCTATTTACATAGAATATTTGGTAATTAAAATGTAATGTATCACCTACATAAAAGCATAAAACTTTGAACTGTATAGATGTTTTAAGTGGCTGCTCAGCTTAAAAACCAAAGTGACTGCATACATTCAGAAGAGAATTCAGAAATCCACTTATATTATCTATGTAAGTCAAGGGCAAAATATATAAGCAGAACTGGCATTTCAATACAAACTTTCCAGAACAATTCAATGATCACATTGGAGAAGTACATTAGTTCAGTCATGACCAATTCACACCCTATAATTAGCATGGCAAATATTCATGCCATGGCATATAACTAATCTGCCAGGTATTCCATAATCATGGTCAGCACCAATATGAAGTAAAGGCATCTGTAGCAACCGATGGACTGCCTGGGCTCTGAAGTCATGAAAATGAAAAAACATAATAACACAGTAATATTTAAGTTTATGGAAAAGGCAATGGCATACTCAAAATTCCCTCCTAAAAGGAGAGGTTAACTCTATTAATATTTACTTTAAATTCTAGTTGCTATTCACAGATGTAATAATCTTGAGGGCTACAAGAATATAAAAGAAGCAGAAGATGGACTTCAGTGGAAAGGTGGGACACCAGTGATGCAGCTTATGGGAGTCTTCATTCTTTCTAAGTTGGGACTTTTCAAAGTCATACAGTTACCTGTCAATCTCTTCAACTCCTATAAATAGACATTCTCTTATGCTTCTATAAGAAAGAAAAACAATAAAGTTATTGGTTTGCTAATCTGTACTTGGAAAGAATCAAGTCATTAACTTCTTGGTGGCCTCCTTCTTAGAGTTAAGAAACAGTTCTCCATATCTCCATAAAGAAAAGTTATGGTACACTGCAATGTTTATGTATGTGATCTAATAGAATACACTCAAATGCACTTTGATATGCTATCAATACCAGGCAAAAACAAGTTAAACGTAGTCCAAGTAAAAACAAATACTGAAATGACTTGACTGGAAAAAATATTATATAATTCCTGGAGATTGCGATGAGATCTTGAAGTTAAATGTGAGTACTTATGTATTCACAATGTAGCAAAAATATGAAATGCTTCCTCTCGAACGAAAACTTTAAAGATTTGACTAAAATTAAATTGACTTGTCGATAAACAAATATGTCACTGAATGAATAAAGAGTATTGTAAAAAATATTTCTAATTGTTCATTCAAATAAGTCTAGCTATAAGATACATGAATGTTTTGAACAATTAACATTTTTTATAATAACTATATATCCCTTAAAGTTAATACAAAAAGGAACACAGTGATATTATGTAATTCAAGGGAAAATTAAGGCAATTCATATAAAGCACCTTCAAGCTTATTTTATTATCTAACAAACATGGTGAAATTATCTTAACAAAAATAAGTACACTTACTATTTAATTCCTTCTGAATAAGCCTTTTGAAGTTCTTTTGTCAAACACTAATTTATATTGAAGCCTTAGCCAATTAGTCCTTTCCAGGTTATACACAGAATATAGAAAAATTTAAAAACTTTTATTAAATAATGATTTTTTAAAAAACATGTGAACAATCTATTAACACTTTATTAGTATTGACAATAAATTTTATTCTCAGCAACAATGAATATATGTCAATAAAACATAATTAGAAGTTTTTCCTCTGCTGTGTTTAGACTTCAATTCTTTGTACTAACTACAAAAGGAACATATACACATTGTTTCATTTTGTGGTTCTCTTTATGGACATAAATTCAAATAAATACAGCTATGTTTAATTATAGATAGTTATTCAGCTGAATGATCATTCTCCCTAGTAAACATAAACCTGAAGGATGTAAATGGATCCTTTGTTATGCTGAGTGCCCATAAAGAAAGAATAGAAACTAGGAAGACAATGATTGAGGAGCAGCATAATGTAACAGATACTTATAGTAGAGTTGAGGAGAGTTCAATATTCCTTCATTGTTGCTAGTCAAATTATCTAGTTTTGGACAGTGTAGGAGTGCTGGTCCAACAGGTCTCCATGAGGACAGTCTCACTTGACAAGGACCAGTGGCCTTCTGGACAGGCCACAATACTTTTCAAAGCACGCAAGCTGCACACTTTCCTCCTTCTCATAATATTGATGATTCTCTTGGTGTTTTCTTAGTATCACTTTGTCAGTCATGCATGGGACAGATGTGATTATTTCCAGAAACCTGCTATTTCTTTTTTCTCAAATATTTTCTCTAAAGTTCTTTGAGAACTGATACTACTCAAATTTCTTATCTGGAAACACCAGCTATCCTTCCGGAACCTGGTAACTCTTCTGTTTCAGTGCTGCCAGGATTGGAGGCAATTCACCCTTATTTCTGTAAAGATGCTTTGCTAAGTTTTGAACGATACTGTTCTTAAGTATGCATGCCTATGTTTATCACCTTTTAGCTTTGTGAAGACAGGATGTACTTGACTTATTTGGCCAAGACAGCAAAATGATAACGATTGTTTTTGATTTAAAAGATGTTCTTATGTAAAAGTTGCAAAAAAGCATATTTGACATATTTGTTTTGGCCTGAGTTTAATGTTAGAAGGTGGAAAAAAATCATGCTTGTTATTATGGAAAATGTGTTTGTTTTTAAAGTATAAATAAAAATCTTCTGAGTTATTCAGGATCAACCACTTGTGTGAAACTCATCTGGTCATCAGACATTATTTTATTTCTTCATACTGACACCTCTTCCCCATATTAGGATGTGAACCCGGTAAGGAGATGCAGTGTGGTATCTCATCAGGAAAGAATTGGTACATGCAATTACAAGCAAACTATTGCTTTGAAAAGTTAGTTGCTATAAAAAGAGAGATTATCATTGTACAAGCCTATTTAAAATATAAGAGAATACTAAAGCAAGATTCAAATGAACATATAAATATTCATGTTTAAGGCATGTTTGCCTTAAATCTGGAACTTGGACTAAAATCAACAAAAGTCTCTGGCCCTACATTAAAATGTAAAATATTTTATGTTAAATCATTCATAAAATGTTGCCTAGAAAAAGAAGGTGCATAGGTTATAGAAACTATCATAAAAATGACAAATATGCTATAATCTGTGACTAAAGTTACTGAAAATGACTGTATTAGTATACTTATACAAAAGAATATAATGTAACCATGGAAAGTAGAAAGACAATAGAAACTAAAAGTATACATTACTAAATAAGGAAGAATATATCCTCTGAGATTAAAACCAGTAACTAACACAGGGTGCTAGGTACTGCAAACATAACACATAATTTTGAAACATATTTAAAGAATTTAAAGTAAATGTATTCTAGTAGGATGTTTTATTAAACTAAGCAACATATCAATAAATTCCACATAAGAAATAATCTACTATAAATGTAATAATCCTGTTGCTATAGAAAAGTGCTGTAAATTTGTTCAATGTAACACTCAACAAAACCATGCAAAGTACAACAAAATGTAACTGGGAAAGTATACATAATCTCAATAAGATAAGGCATAGCTAAAAATATTTTACAGACACACTGTAACCATAGTTTAAATTAGTGCTGAGTAGAAATGAAAAAACAAACAAACAAAACACAGAGCAAAACAAATCAAAAAGCCCTCAAGTACCAGATAAAAATAAGGATATATCACTTATACAATAACAGCAGCTTTTCATAAACAAAATCAAAATATTATAGCAACATATTAAAATATGTATCTATTTTATTATATATGTGCTTTGTAAAGTGATATTTATGTATCTCAAATATTATCTAAAGTTCAAATTTTTGTGTCCCTAAAACATCCATCAAGACTGAAAATAAAGAATCCTTTTAAAATCTACAAGAGCTGAAAGAATTCATTCTCAACAAAGCAAAGCTAAATTGAATACCTAGTAAAACCAAATAGGCAGATGTACAATATTTCCAATTTATATTTTTGAAAATTAATCAACAACAATAAAACTTGATAAATGAACACCAATAACCCACTCATTTCCTTCCTACTTATATACAATTAGAAGACAACTGATTTTCTCATCCCAGAGGAGATAGTGCAACCTACCACAGATGCTAACAAAACTATCACTCTGGAAAATGTGTCCATGGCAAGTGTAAGAAGAATGTAGAAGAAGAAAAAATGTGAAGACTGGTGAATGACCTAAGACACGTGTGGAATTGTTGATGTGTTTGTTTGGGAGATTATTTTATGTTAGTTGAGATGGGAAACCTTGCCAATAGTGGGTGCTACTGTTTCCTATACTTGGGACCCTAGATAGCATAAGAAAGATGAAAATTAGCTTCTTACTAAATGAAAATATTGTTCTCTGCTTCACTTTGGACATAATGTGAGTAGCTGATTCATGTTCCTCTCACCTAAAATCGTGAACCAAATTAACTTTTTTCTATCTAATATGATTGTGTCAGGGCGTTTAATCAGTATAATAAGAAAAGAGACTAAGACCATTTCCAATGTTACATTAAGAAAATTGATATTTTAATAGGCAATTGATTCAATAACATCATTAAAATATTATCAGGTTGACATATTTTTGTAAGTAAAATAGGGTACAATCACTAAAATACATGCCATAAAATTATCAGTGAGCCAAATCCAGACTAATAACAAGGATTTAGAATTTGTTTCATTTTTTCAGATTCCATGATACTGTGCAAATATTCCTTATTTCTTCAAATTATTTTATTACAGCATTATAAACCTACTATGAGATATATACCAAAGTACAACAATGCATAATACTTTAGCATTTTAAACATTTCCATTTATAATGTGTCTCTTTATTAATAGCTGTTATAATAACCATGCATTAAGTGTAGATAGATTAATGACTTACACTTTATACTCTATAGGGACAGAAAGCTCACAAACTCATTGAAGACAAAAGATGACAGATGGATGTCCAAAAGGAATGATGCACCAGCAGGTTCTTTTAGTTATAAATATAATGGAAAATATTTCAGCAGTTTGTGAGGAAATCTAAGAGTTTCTTTCTTAACATCACCAAGAATTAAAACATTCAGCTAACCCAATTTACATAGATATTCCATGTGGGAGAAAATATCAGAGTAGAGAAATAAGTAAAGCTCTTTTTGTAACTTTCATTGAATGCTAATAATAAATAATTCTGTACCTGCTCTCTGAACCACATATGTATGATCCAGATTTCAAACAGGCAGGCTAAGGCAAAGGTGCTGAACTGAAATTTGGACTGCCATCTGTTGCTTGAGAAATTTTAGTGTGTGAACTCAGCCAACTCAACTGCACTCATAAAAAGCATATATAATATGACTTGTATGAAACTTATAGAATCCGTGATTTCTACAATGCAACACATATTCACAATCTCAGAGAAAAAGTTGAGACCTAGAGATTTAACTTGAATGCCTGCACTTGACCCCCCTTTTCTCCTACTGAACTGCTTGTCCAGCTTTGATTTGAGGGTTTATGCCTAGTCTTATTGAATCTTATGCTATGAGTGGTTCGTATCCCCAGGAGACCTGTTCTTTTTTAATGGAAAGGGAGGAGCTGTGGATCTGGGGAAGAGAGAGGGTGAGCTGGGAAAAGTAGAGGGAGAGGAGGCTTCAGTTGGGATGTACTATATGGGAGAAGAATAAATAAATAGCAAAAAGGAAAAAAGAAGATGGCATCAATGAAACAATCCATCTTTGATTTCAGTTGTAGAGAAAGTGTTTTAGTATGAGTAAGTTTGGAATGATTGTCAGAGGCAATGCCAGACACTCTGAACCTAAATATAGGTATTAGATATAAAAACATAGTATCCTAAATGCCATATCCAGTGGAGGGATTAACAAAATAATTTCAAGGTGAATATAAAACATTAGTCTTTCAGAAAATTCAAAGCAATTCTTTTGAAAAAAATAAAAGCACACTGAATTTCTCAGTCACATGTAACACAGAATTAAATGGTCACATCACCATTGTAGTACCCTTAGAAATTAGACAATGGTTAAGAAAAATACATAAGGATATAAACCAACTCTGTGGAAAACATGCATTTCTATAAACTGGAAGTTCAGTGTCTCAGAAAAAATGAATATTACAAACAAGTAAACAAAGAAACATTATCATCACCTTTAATAGGAAAGCATTCCTGTATATCATGGCTATACAGCTAAAGTAAACATGTTAACATACACATCCATTGGGAGTATGCATTGCAATAAGGAAATCTAGTTGATTTTTCTTCAAAAAAGGGAGTTCAGAAGGTAATAATAAAATATTTGTGAGTAGTTGAAAATGTATGTCAAACTTGCACTAAACTTCTAGCAAAGATATATGAAATAAAGCTAAATAAATCACTTTCAAATAAAAATGTATTTCTTCCCCAGTGTACATGTGCTAGAAGAGATGGAAAAGTAAAATATTTGGGTTTAAAAACAGAACCACTTTATCTAAAAGTCTAGGACAGTAGAAATGCTAATACGGATGAAATACTTCTCATTTTTTTTAAAACCTAAAGTTGGATTCAAGTAAGTTAATGAGCTTATTTTGATATATGTACTGTATACAGACATAATCATAACCAATAATAAAAACCCTGAAAGTCTCCATTATTTGAGGGAACCTAGTGAAATGTTCAGACTAAGTGAATCATCTGATTCTAACTAAACACGTGAATCATTAAAGAAATAAGCTAAAATATATATTAAAAGGATTTTTCCCATTCAAGAATAATTGTCTCATGATATTAAAAGTCTAAATATCATTATAAAGTTGCAAGTTTGAAAATGCTGGAGAATGGAATACAAAAATTGTCAATGTTTTAAAAGTATTTGTTGCCATACCAATTAACATTTAAATATGTGTAAATTTAAAAAATCATCCTAAATTTTTGGTTTCAAAGATAAAGCTTGTAATGTGAAAAAGTAGTTATATTTTTGTCTCACCAAAGTGTTGTAATATTGCTTTTTCTAAATATAAAAGCAGTTTAATATTCATTTACTTTATATAACCAAGTCTTGGTAAATTTTGTATAAATACCTAGAGAATCCTTTTTATTACTTAGTCAGTTATTACCAACAGAATTCAATACGAGTCTGCTTAACGGTGGATCATAAAGGAGGGTCACAATGTAGGTGTTATGGCATGTGTTTTAATTTTGAATCTTTGCTTTTATGCTAATACAATTCAACTGACTTTATTGGCAAATTAATTCTCATTGAACTTTCATGTAATGCTTATCACAGGTATTATCAATATAATGTTTTTCAATACATTCTCGTCATACATTTTTCATTCACAAACAGCTGTGGACTTGAAGATACAACTTCAAACCTAAGTTTGGTTCAAATTTACTGTGTGGAATCTGCAGATTTTGGAAGAACAGGTGGTTTTGCACTCCCTGTTCTTTTCAATTAAGTGATTTCCCACCTAAAGAAGCACCCTTTCTTCTTTGTGTTCATTTGTTACTTTAAGTTTCTCCTTCTTCTTTTTTTTTTACCATAATAGTTAACCCAAACATAAGTAACTAAGCATTATTCACTGCTCTAATGAAAACAAAGTATCTCAAGGACATCATTAATTGACCTGTATCCATATTTGAATAAGTTTCCTAAAAGGAGGACTGATAACTGAGAAGACATGGGATGAGAAATAAAGAGCACAAAAGTAATCACTGAAGCTAGAAGGTCTTGAATGAGCTGATGATTTATTTCAACAAGTTTATTTTAAAAATAAAGCATTATGTATATTGCATGCAAGGGGGAAATGGCTGAGGTCAGACAATGGTGGCAAAGACAAAGCATGCTTCCTGAGAGACAGAGCTGCCTTCAGGCTAGTAACTACAGCCCAGGGGAACACCTTCCAGGTTCTGTCTCCAGTTTCAGACCAAGAAACGGGACACTTTCTATCTGGCTCTCCATATTAATTAAATATTTCCTTGTGTGCATATATTTGTGCTAAGAACCTAGCACTGACAAGTAACGTGCGTCATCAGTGCCCAAGGTTGCTTCATTGTTTTTTAAATTTTAACAACAGACTCTCTACAAAAACTAAGCCAAAAGTTTGGTGAGAAAAAGTTCTCTGCATCTTCATATCATTTTATATTTTCTTCTAAGAAACATCTTCTTCCATGCCACTTAGGAAATCAGAAAACCTGGCTTCATTTCCAAAGTTTCCCTAGGTTGGTATAGAGTTCCCTTTGATTGAAAATTAGTGCTGCAGCCAAAACTACGTTTTCCAAAATTATATTAGCCCCTTTCTTTCTGACTGCCTCAATGGACATATTTTTCAATAGAAATCTTAAACTGCTGATTTGCTGTATTCCATGTACACATGAGACATTGTGTGATGCTTGCCTATGTATCACTTCTGAGTTTAGCTTATTTTGCTTGACATAGTGATCTCAAGTTGCATTTATTTTCTTGTAGATAATATGGTTTTATTATTTTTAAATTAACATGTTTAAAAGCATGTAAAATTTTAAAATAACAGAAGTAAGATATTGACAAAATATTTTATATATTAATTCTCTTCGACTCCACTGAAAGGGATTTTAGTACATTGTTTGGTTTGGTTTGGATTTTGATCAAAGTATATAATAGTGGCAAGGCTATTTTGGAATAAAAAGCCAGTTTTTGATTAGATTTGAGGATTAATCCAAAACATAGTATGTCATGCTTTGTACTTGAATCTTTGTCAACAGCTTGTCACTGGGGAGGTCATTAAACCTATGAGAGAACAAGTAAAATTATACTGTCAAATCATTTCTGCATATTCATCTTTATTTCTATAAACTAAAGTTTCATTTATTCTTGGGAAGTGAAGCTTCTTTCTTTTTGTAGTAAGAAATATTCACTGCAGAGACTCACAATTGGTTAAGATAATAGAGAAAGAGAATGGGTATTCAACCCTAAAAGGCTCTCACTTGTATAGACTAGCATTTTGAGTTTGGAATTCTGAAATTTATATATTAATGCAACATATTTTATGGTAAAGTTATGTTGAGAATGCAATAAAAATGTATGAAATAGCAATAGCAATCTCACCAGCACCATGGAAAGGAATATAGTGTAAGAAAGGCATAAACAATGTATGAGCCAGTGGATGAGGAAGATTTCAGTGAAATACTATCATTGGATACAACTTGGCTATTAAAAGCATAAACTGAGCAACTGTACCTTTTTGAACAAGTGTCCCTAACATCAAGCCTGCCAATACAGGAGTATTTCTAGGCCCCATCATTTATTGAAGAACTAGTCTCAATGGAGAGTTGCTAGGGGAGCAGAAATCACTGATTACTGAGGATAAGCAGCTACAACTTTGCCAGTTCTCTACTGGATGTTTTCTTGACCATGTACATATATATATGAGTAAGACTAATGGGCCTTAATAGGTAATAAAAAATGATATAAAGTTGGGAGGACAATATGATCAGGATATATTGAGAATTGTCCAGGTCATGAATATTTGATATTTCAATTTTCCTTGGAGAATTTCCCCAAAATAAAGTATTCTTTTAACTCAAAAATGGCATGAAAATGGGATAACGACTGAAAAATGTTATCTTCAAGGATGATACGATCATTACAATAATGAAATCACAGACGCTCCAGCTGCCTGCACTGGCCGATCAAGCGTCAATCATGGATTTGGGAAAGGTTCTTAGAAATCTATCACTCTCTGATGAACAGTTGCTTACTGATGTATTTTGGGGAGTGGGGCGGGGGACATCCTGGCAGTTTTATAAGATAGCTAGAATTGTGGGTAGCAGTTATATATGGTCCTAATTCAGAATATACATGTATGAAATTCTTTTTTAAACTGTCTCTTATCTATCTGTCTATCTATCTATCTATCTATCTATCTATCTATCTATCTATCTATCTATCTATCTATCTACTTACCCATCCATCTGTCCATCCATCCATCCATCATCTATCTATATATAATCTATCATCCATCTATTGTTTGTTTTATATTTTTTAGTCATTTTACATACCAACTTCAGTTTGTCTTTGATCTCCTCCTTCTTCTCCACCTCAACTTCCACTAATGGAACCCCCTATTCAATCCTCAGAAAGGATAAGGCCAACTAGAAATATTTCACGTATGTGTTTGGAAAGAAAATAAGAAGGAGAAGAGAAGGAAAAAGAAAAGGAAAGCAGACCATGTTTGCAGGGTTATAATTGCAGGGTTATAATTCCAACATGGGACCGGGGAGACAAAGACAAGCAGATATCTGGGTTTGTTTGCCAGCCAACAGAGCCTACTTGACTTCTAGGCAAGTGAGACAATGTCTAACCAAATGTGCGTCTGTTTGTGTGTGCTTGTTTTATTCTGCTTTTTTGTTTGTTTGGTTAGTTATTTTGTAGATTCTAGACAAGATTCCTTTGTCACATTACAGTTGGTAAAGACTCACCCCATTCTATATATAGATTGCATCTTCTCTGAAAGTATAGTGTCCTACATTATAGAGAAGTATCTTAGTTTCAAGATAATCAGTTTAACAGTCATTTGTCTTAATCCACATTCTAATGAGAGTGATTTTTCTGCTCCTATGCCTTGAAACATAAGGCATCATTTTTACTAAAAGAGGTACAGTTCATCATATCTTATGTTGATGTCCTTGATCCATTTGGAATTGAGTTTCATGCATCGTGGAATGTAAGGATGGAGTTTCTTTTCCCTAATGTGTATTGCTGGCAGTTTATATCAAAAACCAAATGGCTGTAGGTGTATGGACTTATATTATGTTCCATTGATCAATATATTTGATTTTATATCAGTATCATAATATTATATTATTGTTGTTTGTTTATTACTTAGCTGCAATTCTACACTGTAACTTAAACCAGGGGAGGTAATACTTCCAACATTGCTTTTACTGTTCAAAATTATTTGGACATCATGGGTGTTTTCAATTACTTTATTAAATTAGATATTTTTTCAAATTCTTTGTAAAATTTCCTAGGAATTTTGATAGAGATTGCATAATGTGTAGATTGCTTTTAGTAGGATCGACAGTATCACAATATTAGTCATATAAATCCATGATAATGTGTTGTCTTTCCATCTTCTGTTGTCCTCTTCAGCCTAATCCATCAGTATCTAAAAACTTTCATTGTATAAGTATATTTTGCAAATTGTATAATTTGCTTTCTGGGTTGGTTTTCTTTATTATTTAGGAAGATTCTTGCTTGTGTGTGGGTTAACATTTTATACTGATGGTATGATTAATGTGTTTATCTGATGTAGGATTTTATGTAGGGATCTTTGATGCATAGAAACATATCATCTGCAAATAAGGACACTTTGAAATTTTCCTTTTTTTGTATTTGCTTTAACTTATTCATCAGTCTTGTTGAATAGGAATTGAGATAGTGAACCTCTATATCTTGTTCTAAATTTTGTATGAAACTATTTGAGCTTCTTAGTGTTTATCATGATGTTGACTGGAGCTGTTTTGTAAATTGTCTTTAGCATGCATCAATACATTCCATGTATATTTACATTTTCTAGGACTTTAACCATGAATCATGATTAGATTTTGTCAAAAGCCTTTTTTTTGCAAGTAAGGAGGTAACCATCGTGTTTATGTCCTTGAATCTATTTATGTGATAGAGTGCATCTATTGATTTCCTTGTGAGAAATGATCCTTGCATCTCTGGGATGAAACCATCTTGATCTTAGTGAAGGATTTTTTTAGAGAATTTTTTTAAAAATGTAACCTTGAAATCATTTCATTTTGTAAGTGTTCTGTTTAGTTAGTTGTTTTTTTTTTTTTTTGCATTTATGGTCACCAGAGTCACTGTCTTACATAGTTTTGGTTAGTTTTGTGTGTGTGTGTGTTGTGTGTGTGTGTGTGTGTGTGTGTGTGTGTGTGTGTGCAATGTTTAGTACTATAGTTTTATAAATTTTTATTTAACTAAATAAAACCTACTCATTCTGTATAATTTACTTGTTAGGGCTGACTATTACATGTTGGATAACAAATTGATGTACTCTTCTTTTGGTAAGACTATTTTTCCCATTCTTTGTATTTCTTAGTTGCCTATATTTCTTTTTGTAGATATGAGGCTTAAGAGGTCTCAATTTTTTTTTGTGTGGGCACTTAGTAATCTAAATTTTACTCTTTGGAGTGTCTGATAAATTATTTTGCTGTGTTCTTGTGTTTTGTATTATGACTGTTTGAGATGTGAATTTTCACAATTTTCTTTATAATTCAGTTTCAGGAATTATTTGGTTTCCCTCTTGATTTCTTTATTCACCCTATTATTCAATAGTATATAGTCTAGTTCCCATGAATTTGCATAATTTCTGTTATTTCTATTGACATTTGTTCCACTAAAATCAGTTAGAATGCAAGATATCATTTCAAATTCCCTATAATTATTTAGACCTGCTTTTTGTTCTTTTACATCATGTACTTGAAGAAAATTTAAGGTATGCTCAGAAGAATATTTATTAATATTGTTTGGGTTCAACACAATGCTGATGTCTATTAGGCTATTTGATTTATAATATTATTAATGATAATATTTCTCAATTTAATTTTGTCCAGATAACCAGTCTTATAGTAAGAGTGGAGTCACCCACTGTAACTGCATTGGGTTTTTTCTCTGGTTTCAGGTGTAATAACATTATTTGATATCATTTGTTCCACCTGTGTTTGGTATATATATATATACCAAACATATATATGTTAAAAGCTGTAATATTCTCTTATTTTTCCTTTCATGAATTCAATGTATCCATTTTTTATTTTCAAGTGAGCTATATATTTAACTTAAAAGAGATATTAACATAGCTCTACATGTTGGTTTCTTAGTTACATTTGTTTGGAATATAATTTTCCATCTTTTTACCCTAAGTTAATATCATCCCTTAATAGTAAGGTTTGTTTCATGAAGACTGAGAAACAATTGATCTTCTTACATTTTGTAATTTTCATAGCATAACTTTTAGATCTATAGGCATAATAACCTCTTAACTCATCTAATTTATAACATCCAGATGTCTGTAGATGCTGGTAAATATATCTATTATTCATTTACGAAATTTTTTTAGAAGTTTTCAATTTTTAGTCTATTCTTTAAAAGGACTATTTTTCAATTTCTCATAAGTTATGGATGTTAAACTCTGTTTTATGTTTTGGTTAGTTTTCTGTTTTTATAACAAATTACCAAAAATCATCAATTTACAAAGAAAAAAGAATGAGTCACTATATTTTGGAGGTTTTTAATTTTAGTTGCTGCAAACTTACCATGTTAGGCAGAATGTCGAAGGTAGAACTTTCTGCCAAAACAGCTAAAGAGAGAGAAG